>KV751329.1:2372508-2387890 GCA_001698575.1 Mola mola | reverse complement strand
GTCGGCGTCGCCCCTGCCGCCCTTCTCCTGGCCGCCGGTGTCAAACTTGCAGCCTGGCGCGCAAAGCACGGGAGCGCTGTGCTCTCTGTCCAGCTCTCTGTGCCGCGTGTGTGTCCTCGGAAGGACCGCTGGAGGGCGGTGTTGGGACGGGGAGAGGGAGCGCGGTTGCCGGCGGGACTTCCACACGCTGGAGACGCTACAGGGCTCACCTGCTAACCTGGACAGCTCGCGGTCCGCGCGCCGGGCCATGGTGCGCTTGTGCCGGCCGAGCGCGTTGGAGCGAACCGAGCCGAGCAGCCACGTGTTAGTGATGAGGACGAGGAATATGGCCAGTAGTCTGATCAACAACATTTTCTCACAATACGGGGTTGGAGGGGTTATGTTGAAGCCAAAGTGAAAGACAGAGTGTATTAAGTGTATTAAAATCTGTTTTCGTGCCACTATAGGCCCATATTGTGGTTATGGACTTTATTTTATTTTATTTTATTTTATTTTGTCCACCAATAAACTGCTCTTTTGGTCATCTGTTTTTTTGAATTTACCTTTATTGGTAAACAAATAAGAGGAGAGTGATTAAATATAGATTATAAGTGCATTCGAAAGGTATTAAAGTAATAAAGAAGATGTCACATCCATGGACTTGCTGCAAATTGAGATTCTTGATTTTAGGGTTGATTTTTAATCAAGTGAAAAATCTTGAACTTAATTAATCCTCCGACGCAGTGGCTCATCACACTTGCCTGCTTTCCATTCATATAACCTTTATCTGTAGTCTCTGTCACTTTGTTGCTTTTTACAGGTAGGCAAAAAAGACTTCTGACTGCTTTCCAGTTGTTTCACCGAGCTGATTACAAAGTCGGAACCAGACCCAGAATTGTTTCACAGGAGAAAGTGTGGATGCACTTTCCCAATGTTCTAAAAGAATGTCAGATTTTATTTGCGTGTACACAAATCAGGTGGAATCAGATCGTTCCAACCCCTTGCTGACTTTGCGCAAAGCCTCCCATTTCGTTTTTACCTGGTAATTGCGGCATCATTTACATGTCCTGCTCCAAAATATAGCTGCAAAGAGTAAAACAACGAAAACAAAAACAAAAACAAAAACAAAAACAAAGAGGAAAAAGTCACCCCAAAGTGAAATAGAGTGCCCTACAATAACTAATCCTATAATTTCTGTAGGTCCATGAAATGGTGCGTCGTCGGCTCCTCTTGGTTTAGTTGTGCGTCTGTGCGTCTTCAGAGAGTGACTTGCTGCTCCTCTGCACCGGTCCATGCAGTAGTAGTACCTAATATCCTCCTCCATTCTCTCCTCTCTCTCTCTCTCTCTCTCTCTCTCTCTCTCTCTCTCTCTCTCTCTTTCTCACTCACTCTCTTTTTCCTCAGGGAGCCCCTGCCCGCCCTGACATCAGGCAGCAGGGAAGTGTGGTGGAGTTGGTGAAGGTAGTGGTCCATCCATCAGCAGCGGCCAGATTCCGCACTAGGCTGACCCGAAGCAGCAACACAAGAGTCACAAATTGAGAATTCTGTTTCAAGTGGCAGTCTTGCATTTAAAAGTTCAAAATGAAGCTTAAATTTGGTGTTATTTTAATTATTTGATTTTATTTGAAGTTAAAATTTCAGAAAGAATGCCTCAATTGTACTATGTTTTGCACCACTTCATTTATTCATTTATTTGACAGCTTTAGTTACTGGTGACCTCGCAGAATAGTGCAAAACCAGCCTCTAAACTCAAAAATATCTAGGTAGATAAATAGATATATATATAGATATAGATAAATCAAGAAGAGGATATCCCAAGCATTGTTCTGTCACTACGTGGTCCCATTAGTGGTTGATGCATCATGTTAGCAGCATTCTACTGCTGGAGTTGTGCTGCCACATCTATAACAATGCATCGCAGCTCATCAATCCTTTTATGTGTAATATCTGCACGTACAACTGGTGATGACTTGCACATAGTGGAGGAAAAGCACAGCTTTTGCCTATGACTTGCTCTCAAACCCCTCTGTCTGTCCATCCGTTGACCTATTGATCCGACTCCCTCGTGCTCTGGCTGACTTTTTCAGTAATATAACACAGGCAGGTACCACACATGGCTCACACGTGAAGTGGTATTTTATAACAATTAAGATGAACATACATACTGTATTTTATTTATTTTTCTTTAGATGTAAACAAATACAACAATTATGTATAAGCAAATCATCAAGTGCACGTAAAGAAAAAAAAAAAAGCTATTATCTAGAGCGCTCAAAAGTCTCGATAGAGCTGTCATCTATTTTACATTCAAATCTCAATACTAGTAACAGAAATATACTAGATTTTTTGGGAAAATCCCTCTTAGCCAACAAAGGCGGGTGCAGTATAAGTGAATCTACCTGCAGTCGTAAGGCCTGCTGATTGTTGCACCAGACCCAATGTTATCCACCCTGCTGACATGGTACAGAAACAGGCATTTTAAGTGTAGCAGAGGCCTTTTAATGCCCTGCTCTTTTGTCTCTCTGAGCCAAACCGTGTGTTTATGCACCTTATCATATGCAGATAAATGTTTTCACTGGTCAAAAATGCTTTGCATATAGAAAAATTGCGTTTGGCAACTTGTGCAGGCCCCCTCTAACACAAAAGACAGGTGTATTCGCTGAGATGTTTCACGACACGGCAAGCAAAATCTATACGAAACTTGACAAAACTCCTTATGCTGTAGTTTAAAAAGCTTCGGGAGGATGCATCTGTGCAATTTCTGTTTTACAATGCACAGGCAAATTCATTCGTGGGTCTATTTTTGTTATTGTCACCAATAAGTGATAATTAAAGCAAAAACAGTGGCCACCATAGGCCGCTGTTACTGTTCCCACCATGAGAAATGTTGCTCCTTTCTTCTCCCCCTCAGACCCCACTATTTTTTGTCAGGCTCAATTTGCAAACAAGGCCTTTGCTTGAGGCTGGAGATGGAGATGGAAGAGGAAGCTTCTGGCAGTTATGGCAGGGGCCCCTGAAGGGGCAAAAACAGTTCCTAAAGAGTGTGAGGCAGGAATTCCACAATCCCAGCGTGTCTGACTGAGGGATCTGCCTGCTAAACATTCAGCTTTTTCTGCTGGCGAAGTGCCCTTTGAAATCCAGCTGCAACTGTGTTTGGGGGGGAGAAGAAAGCGAAACAAGAGAAATGGGAGGGGTGGGTTTTAGAGAAAGCAAGAAGAAAAGGAAAATAAAGGAAGGGTGAAGGAGAAGAGACAGAGGAGAAGGAGAGGAAGAGAGACAGTGTGGGTGTGTGAGAAAGTCTGAATGGGCTTGCTCCACCGGGGCCTCACCCCCCGCTGTAAGGGACCTCCAGAGATTATCCTTCATCTGAGTTTGTCGGTCTTGACCCCACTGACCTGAGGCCCGCTTTCTGTCTTCCCCTCACATATACACTTTTCCTCTCTCACTCACTCGTTCGTTTCTGCACACACCCTCATTATTTTCTCCGTGTCACTCACTCTTTCTCCTTTACCTCTCTGCTGCTCACTAATCTCCAACACTCCAACACTGCTGACCCTTCAACTCCATTCTGCTGCTGCCACTACACACATTCCCCTAACACACACACACACACACACACACACACACACACACACACACACACACACACACACAAAACCTGGTTTCTCGTGAAATTGGGGCGACAATAGAATCAAATCCAGGTTGATGTGCAGGACAAATGAGGAGGGGAGGAAAGAAGAAAAGAGAGGAAAGAAAGAAGGCAAGCTTTCACCGCCACTGGTATAAAACAGTGAGGGAGGGGGGTACAAGGGACAATGAAACATGGTGTATATACAATCCTGCAGGTGTTTATTCAGAGTTAGTTGTTGCATGTGCGGAGAGTGTATAAGGTGTTTAAATGAGTGGCCTAAACCTATTGGTGTGTGGTGTTGCACATCATTTAATCTCCTTTGTTTTTTGATTCCAATCTCTCTGTCAATGCACAGTATATCAGATAGTAATATCCATCTACTCCAGACAGAGTCTAATTCCCAAGTCATGTTTAAAGTAATAACAAGCAAAATGTAAAAAGAAAAAAAACATATTTTTCAATTTAAATCATTGAAAAAAGTATCAATGGTTAATATATGATGCCTTTAGGTTGAAAGCTGTTGAGTATTCATGATATGAGCACACCAGCTTTCTACTCACACATCAAACCGACCTCTGCAGTGCAGAAAAAGACATTTTCCTCTACTTGGTGGTCCTTTTCAGTCAAGTTAATTTACTCTTCTGTGTATCCAGTAATTTTCCTCTTGCTAAAAATCTTATTACTGAATGTACACATAAAGTTCCTCCGCAAACACAAACATGGGGAAATCTACGTTGTGCGTGATTACATGGAGGACCCCTTGTTTGACCATGTGGAGGTAAAAACAGGAAAAGCAAATGAGTGTGAATACGTTAGTGCTCCTTAGGTTCTATTTGCAAAGCTGCAGGTGGATGCATGAATGTCATGACACCGTTTTTCTTGGCCAGGCTGCAGGCAACACTTGGTGGATGTGACCTACCTGCTTGTTTTTGATGTAAACGCAGAAAAAAACAACAACAACAACAACAAAAACAACAAAAACAATATATAGAGACTCTGCAGAATGGTACAATGAAACCATTTCATTCCTAGATTATTCTGAAATGAAACTATTTGTCTGTGATTTCCTGAAGCTTCTGTAACACTTTGGATGGATTTTGTCAATTTTTACGTCATCGGAAAAAGACCTTCATGCAAATTATATTTTCATACTATCATGAAATCCATTATGTTCAATGTTAAAATTAAACATCACTGCTGTTTTTATCTGGTATAAACTCACAAACCTTACAATGGAATGGAATACAGGACAAAATGCAGTACAAAAATACCCAAAATTTACTACAAATGACCATAGATTTGTTTCTGAAAATTATATTGATTATATTGTATTGATTACATTGTACTTACAATGTTATGTTTTCCCGCATGTAAGGCTTTAGTTTAGTTGAATAGTCCGATGAATTTAGCCAGAAGAAAAATGCACATTGTTCTGAATCGCATACTATAACAAATGTGATTTTTATCCGTTATGTACATGACTTGTTGACTATAGGGCTTTATAAAAGTTGATCTTTTTCACAGTCTTCTCTAAATATTTCCATCAACGCAGTTAACCTCCGTCTCGTCAGGGGGCGATCTTTTCAAAGCCAGGAGCACATTGGCTACCTGGGTAAACGAGGAAACTGCAGAGATACCTCTCCGTAACTAATGGTAGCTAACCGGCTAATCTTTTTGGCAGCGCAGCTGTGGTCGTTTTATTCTGTTTTCAGTCTTCATGTCTTTTGGTCCTACATATTTTAGTGATTTTCTAATACACTGTCAGTGAAAGGCGAGGCAGAGACTACGGGGTACGTTTATATACGCCGGATGTTTAGCAACGGTTACTTTCTCTCAGGATGCTAAGCAAGCCAGCTAGCTAGCCAGTCTACTAAAGTAGCCACATCGCCGCACAGTCCGGATGCTTTGAACAGCAACACAGTGGATCGCGGGGAGTTTGTAGTCGGTTTTGCATGATGTCAAACAACCGGCAACAGCAGAATGCTGGTGGGGCGAATTCGGTGCCTGGCACCAGTAGCAGCAGCAGCAGCAGCAGCACGGGAGGCACGGGGAACACAAACGGTGGCGGTGGGAGCAATGCTGTCACCAGTAATGGTAACACCTCTGGAAATGTTGTACCCTCACGGACCTTGGCAGCAGCCAGCGAGGGCGGCCTGTCGGTGCCAGCTTTGGCCGCCGTACCGTCGTCCCGGGGCGGTTTTGCTTCGTTGAGCAGACCCTCTGCATCCTCGGGCAGCAGAAAGAAATCCCTTCATCAGTCACCACTTTACAACGGCCTGTTGAATTCTTACGAAGATAAAAGCAACGATTTTGTCTGGTTGGTTTTTTTCCCTTTTGTAAAAATGGCTTTTAGTGTAAAGCTCACGCTGAGTGTTTCCGAAGTTTGGAGCCTTAATTTTGACATGCACTCCACTCAATACGACTTTTGTCCACTATTGTCTTCTTTTCCAGTCCCATTTGCTTCGAAATGATAGAAGAGGCACACATGACGAAGTGTGGGCATAGTTTTTGGTAAGTGTGGAGGCACTTATTTTATAACAAATGATAATGATATTTATGACAAATGGTAAGTTTGTATGAGAGCGTTGTATGAGAACTACAAACTTTATTTATAAATGAGGTTTATGGGTTTGGAGAGAAGAAAACACAGCTATCTTCTGTATACCCAACACACAATTTGGCATACAATGAATAAGCCTTTTACACTATTAAAAGCACAAAGAAAACTTTCCTTAATTTTATAGCGTCCCACTTAAACAAACTACAACCATTGATTAACACCATGTTTTTGTTTTTTTTTCTGAAAAGTTTGACTGATCAGGCTGTGTGCACGTAAGTGGAGCGTCTACCACTGCCACACAGGGAAGCTGTGTAAGCAAATGCTGACGCTTTACAAAGAAGGATAAAAGTCTTTACTAAAAATATTTTTGTTTTACAAAAGTTAAAGGAACGGCTAGGTATGATGTAATGTAATTACGGTGTTTTCCACTTTATTACTTTTTATTTCCCCATCCTGTAGTTTTAAGTGCATCCGCCAGAGCCTGGAGGACAGCAACAGATGTCCCAAGTGTAACTATATCGTCGATAATGTTGATCAGCTTTACCCAAACTTTCTTGGTAGGTATTATACATCTAAAGCTTTGAAAAGGAGGTTTGATTATATTGAAGGTGTTTCCATGTATCTTTCTCTGTTTTTACCAGACCTCTGCACAAAGGTCCAATAGGACATAATAAAGTAAAGAAATTTCACATCTAAAAGGTCATGCAAAACAAGGTCATGGTCAAAAAAGTTAATGTTCGACAGCTTTTGTTTGCAATTATTCAACATCATTACTCAAACTCGAGGGGTGATGGTACCATGTTTCATATTAGATCAAACACTAATTTGGATACCCAACGTTAAAAATGTGCTGTTTGTATAGAACTTCTGTGCTGCCAGGTTGAATGTATATGAGCTATCCATTTACCTTCTTTGCGGTAGCATCCATATTTGAATCATTTAAACCCTTAACCCATATGACTTTGCTCTCTAGAAACTAGAGGTGATTTTAGTTTTCGTGATAGACTCGTTTACAGTTTGCAAACAATGATAACATAAGTAAGCTGAGTGCACATTTTTTGTACTTGTCAAGCCTATGCTAGGGCACTAACCACTAAAGATCGTGAATGCAACTCACACATACAGTTCAATATTAATAGTAAAATCTAACACCAGCTAATTCTGGATATTAAATTTAAACTGAGTTAGATTAGTACTCTAATTCTTACAGAATATTGTTTACATAAACAAAGCTTTCCTGTGAAATACATGTGTAGATAGATGACATACTGCGCTGCCGGTTGCTCTGAAGCGGTTGTGAGCCTATCGGAATCTTGCAGAAATCAAATCTTATCATAAAAAATCGATTCTGACCACCATACACACAACAACCAGACATTTTTGTGCTTGTAAAACGTCTATTTCAATGTTTTCAGCCTTACTGCTTACTACTAATTTCACTTCTGTTACCAAAGTACGTGCACATCTTTTGGATGACGTGAGCTGTAAAAGCATGTATTATAGGCACCCTGATGATCCACCAGATGAGGAATGACATTTACCTTTTAGTGTTTGAATACGTACAGGGAAAGTCCTGTATGTTTTGATTATCATTCAAATCAATCAGAATAAGGTGAATCTGTGAGAAATATTTTTTGATTACATACTGTATGTTGGGTTGTTTGGGATTAGAGTTATGTTTAAATTTTCTGTCCCTGGTAAAATTTGCTATGAAAGGACACTGAAGAAATTTAACCTAGCCATCATAGTCATAAAAGGACTCATGATATCATTGCTGTCTCTATTTTGTTTACCACATTTATAGTGGCTAAGTGTAAACGTTATTACCTCCGCCATGGAGGTTATATTTTAGTATGTGTTGTTGTCTGGATTTTGCAAAAACTATTGGACAGTTGTTTGTGAATTTCTACCTGAGGTGTGCCCTGAGCCAGCTTAGATCCCAATAAGTATTTGGGATAATTCAAATTGCAATTTGGATCCTGGACTTTTTTAAAGGACTCTTTAACAACGGGAGACTTTTTGATCGTTTAGCTTAACTAAAGGTTAAGGTTTGCGATTTCATATTGCTCTAGTTGCTTTTCTGTTCAAGTTGTGTTTCTATGAAATGCTCACATAACATTTCTAATTTATCCTGTCCCCTCTACCCACTTCACATGACATCTTTGGTGTTCCAGTAAATGAGCTGATCCTGAAACAGAAACAAATGTCAGAGGAAAAGAGACTAAAATTAGATCATCCTGTAAGTGCAACACATCCATACTGTAACTTATTTGCTTTTCTGTTCTTCAAATCTCTTATTTTTACGCTCAACATTTCAGAAAAGCTTGTCACTTGTGTCACAATATGACTATTAAGGCTGTCACACTTGTAAGTGACCAGTATTTCTGACCTACAGAACGGGTCGAGGTGGCAGGTATTTCAAGATGCATTAAGTCCTGACCAGGAGAACTTGGACCTGGCAAATGTCAATCTGATGCTGGAGCTCCTTGTCCAGAAGAAGAAACAGTTGGAGGCGGTAAGGAAGGCTCCAGGGATGATATAATTTTGTTTGTACCACTCTTTATTGTGGGTGCGTAGGTTTGTAAATGGCTGGACAATAGTCTATGCTAAAAATATGATGATAATTAAAGTCACAAACATCTATTATTTCATGTTAAAAATGGAAGCTACAGTATCACTTACTAAATGCAACATTCACACAGATTTAGACAACGATGGATGTCTGACTGCCTCTAGTAAAATAATGCTAATGTGTATATCCAGGATAAGGATAAAAAAAGTTTGGATGTATTTTTAATATAAGGTTAAACTGAGATGAAACTCACTTTTTTTTTTTTTTTTTTTTTTTAATAAATCTGGAAGTCTGTCTTCTAAGAGCTCTGCTAGTTACAAAGTGTTTCATTCTTTTGTCTGAAAAGCTCGATGACACTGTGTGCATTTTAGATTTTGCCCGATTCATTATCTTCCCTGATAATACGCCTCGAACAAAAAACATCTCCATACACTTTTATACTTGTAGTTGAAGCCGCACTTGTCGCAATCTTCGCACTGGTAAGCATCCTTCCTCCTTTGGTATTTAATAGTATGCGATAGTATGAGATAACAACTGGGGCATATGCTGCCCCCCATCAGATATAAAGAACTACATTGCCAATAGTTATTGTAGTGTAGAAAAAGTACAGTCTTTTATTCAATTTTGGTGACATTCATAGCTAGAAAAATGAACTCACAAAATGAAAGTGTTAATTTTAGCAGTAAGAAGTAAGTAGTTAATCCATCCATCTAAGGCCATGTTTAGACAACAACGGTCCTACTAAAAACAGGAGGGTCTGTTCTTTGCATTTAAAAAAAAAAAAAAAAAAAGTATGTTCAAATGGAAGCTTTGTAAAAAAATAAATAAATAAAAAATCCACATGCACACAAGTCCCAAAAACCACAGAAAATGTGGCTATTGCTTATTTTTTCTAGCATTGAACTATATGGCTAGTGATTATGTTAACAAAGCAAGTGGTAATTGTCTACTGCTCAATACAAGTTTATTATGTCATACAGAAAAAAAACATTACTTACTCTATGATCATTGTGTGGTGTTTTCTGTTCTCTACTGGGGTTAAAATGCAACTACACACCACAGACACCTGCTGTTTCCCTGTACGGCTACCTGGCAGCCTGCTGCTTTTTAAGTGTGTATGGTTGAGTTTTGGCTAAGCTTAAGTCCCAGCCCTAATAGTCATGGTTTGGCACAAGTAATACGCACATGTGAATGGGGCTGTGACATCACTGTCTCCACATAATACACTCTTGTCAGTTTACACAGTGACAGTAAGAGTTGTGTTTTCAAAAGATTTCAGTCTAGAACCCAGTGTAAAAGCTCTGCTTTTCAAGCCCCCCAAAACATTGTAACTGTGTAAAGGAATGTTCAAAACGCAACAGTACGTTGCTGTTTTCTCAGTGTGAGCATGTTTGTCATGATCTTCCATCCCTGTACCATATGATATTAAGTCTTGCTCATTTTTCTGAAAGATCATCTATGGTATTATTTGGCAAAGTTTGACTTGGCTCTTGTGTCAGAGGGTTTTTCTGTTTTCTGGAATTCACAGACACTATGTAGTAAATTGTAGGTGAACATCACTGAATAGTCTAAAACGTCCCCTTTTTAAGTTCAATATCATATGTGTTGTCACAAACAAGTCATAGACAAAGAGTAGTAGTAGCCACAACCTACCCTGTCGACTTCTGTTGTGTCACATGAGCGACACAGTAGAAATTGCTGGGACTATCTGTTTTTAAAATGGAGTCACTCACTAAAAGATTAGCAGGGAGCTTTGCGGTCTTAACATTACAGGGAGCTATATTTTTATCTTTATCTGTCCAGAACATGCTTATCTTTGATTGTTATTCACATGGGCATGCAGTCATGCAGTGTATCTTTGTCTCAGATATTCTAGAGCGTACACTGAGCTTGTTTTACACTTACTGGTAACTACTGTATACATGTCTGTTTATTAGTTATGAGTAACTGCTAAATAGTTTAACACCTGCTTTGTGCCTCACCTGCTTCAAGTCTTTTATCAACTCTTGTTATTTTTTGTATGTTTATGATGTGTTTCGATGTGTAGTAGTGTGCAATCGAAATTCCCAAAAAGTTGGTACATTAAAATGTTTTAAGCTGTATACTGGTAACAACCTCAACGGTCCTTTTCTTCTTTATCTTGAAGGAGGCCATGTCCATGGTTTCCAAAAGTTATGTGAAATGTGGACTCTTCTGATTAAAGCAAGCTTTTCTTTTAGCCCATCTAGTGATAATCCTTCATAGAATCATGGACGTTTTTGATAAGGTGCCATCTGTGTATCAAAGGACACAAGCAATCAGTGTTGGTGTTCATCTGTGCCCCTTACGTGTGGAGATGTCTGAAGTTTCTCTGCATCTTTTCAAGATAATACGAGATTTAATTTTTAAAATCTACAAATGCTTCTTGTTCTTAAACTGTTGGAATATTCCCCATGCGGTTTTTCATCTTGGTTAACCTTTCCCCAACCTTGCTAATGAAGGACAGAGCTTTTGAAGGATGCCCCTTTCACACACAATCACAATGCTATTACCTGTTACCATTGACCTCTTTGGCCGTGGAATGTTGCCATCAGGTGTTTTTGAGAATTCCTCATTTACAGACTAAGCATATATTTACATAAATCAATGTCTAATGTCTATTCAGTCATTTAGTGAAATGGTAGATAATGATGGCATATATTGATTTCATTGTCCCTCAAAGGCAATGAGAACCTCATGGTGACAAGACCTGGATTTTAGGCTTACTGTTGACATATGGGACAGATGTTCATCAGAAGCACTTCATTTGTGCTCAGCTTGGACTTTCCATTTAAAGTTGCTCATGTCTAAAAACGAATTAGCTCAAACCTTCCTCAATATAAACCCTACATGTGACAAATAAAAGTGCCCCTTCCTCAATCGTCCTTACTGGACATGTCCTCTAGTTAAATTTGGGACATTTTTTCTAACCATTTCAACATTTTCCATCAGATTGAGCCAATCCATCTTTGGCGTTGTTCCAAACTCAGATTTGCCAAAAGCCAACTTTGCTGGCCTATTGAGTTATCTTCAGTTATCTTCCCCTTCATACTAGGCTATAAGAAATTATGTCCCCTATTAATCTAGAGACAGTTTGGCAAGAAACCATCTGCAATACTCTCTGATTAGCCCCCTCCCCGTCATTTATTTTTTGTGTGTGTATTTACTGTAAAGTATTTAGAAATAGTTTACGATAGGTGGTTACTATCTTCTTGTCTTGTTTGGTATTTTAATTTTATTCATGTGTAATGGATGGTATATTTTTTATGGCTAGCTATATTGTGTGTTTTTTAAGCGTAGTTTTGTGTGCTGTGTTACAATGTGCTGTGTTCCTCTCGGTTTTCTTTATTTTTGTTGTTTTTTCCTCCCCCTTTTCAATATTGAAAATCAATTAAAAGAACTTAAAAACAAGCCTGAATAGATATTAGTGTTAAATAGGTATAAAATTGGTAGAGTCGTGTCCCTACTGCCCATTTCCGGAACTACAGAGGTGCAGTCAGATGATTAGAACTTTGCCTTCTACCCCCAGGATGTACAATTTAAAATTTAAGTTTTCTAAGTGGATAGTAGTTCTTTAATCAGTTTTAAAAGTAGCTTCGATTCCTGTTCTGCAGCATTATTTTTGTACAGTACAGCAAAGAATCCCTTCAGATGCATGATCTATGCTATATAATTGGGCACTCCTCTTCATTCCACCCATATTTCCTTTTGTAAATGTGGTGATTCTGATCAGAATTCTTCATCCGTCTGATTTAATTTAATTTATTTTTGGGAGGACACAGTTTTGATACATTTTTGCTCATGTATATATGTGTTTATTCGAGCCAAGTTTTTTTCCATTTTGCACAGTTAATGTTTTTATCTGACTGTTGACAAACTGCATAAAACCAAACAAAATGGATCAATTTGTAGGTGGTTACAGATTATTATAGTTTTGAATTTAATTTTGATTAATTATTTTAAAGCCATAAAGCCTAAAAGTAAAACACTACATGTAAAATTTAAAGTTCAGATTCAGTTATGTAAAAGTAGAAATTACTAGTAGATGATCCTCAAATTAGTATTAGTATGTTACCAAACCCAGCATGTACATGTGTATTGTGCAGCATTATGGGTGTATTGTATTGTACTTGGTGTTCTCATCAAGTGTTGCATTAAATGAATTAATTATAAATGTAAGCTTTCCTCATCCTGTTAATATAACTCTTTTGACTATAATTTGTAGAGTACAGAGTGCTTGTGGAGCTTTGCCCTCCTGAAACTGCAGTTTTTTTCTCTGCTGCAGCTGCTTCTTTATTACCACACTTTCGTTCCAATTCTTTTTTGTTACTTGAAACACAGCGAAGTATAATATACTTTGCTATGTGTAACAAATGTAAATGTAATTTTTAATTTCACCCTCTCCCATGCAATGTAACACAGTGTTGTGACACAACTGTATACGGGACACATCTAACTAAGTAGACAGTGGACAGAACACTTGACTGACTGGTGTCCTTTTGAATTGTTAAAACCTCGTCTACAGTGGCAGCGGAAGTAGACCGTCTTCTGTGGTGTTTGTAATAGTTTACGAGGGATACGGCAATTATCGGCTTGACCAGTTTTTGGTAATAAAGCTTCAGTAAGGCAGACAATTAAAAAATTTCCAGAGGATACTCCACTACACTTTGAGACAGAAAGCGGGCGCCACGGTTTTTGACCATGTAGTTCACACCTTATGCTACATTAGCAATGCAGTTGTTTGGAGAAATAGGTACAGTGAGTGGTACTCCTCCATCATCTGTTCAAGATTAAACTTCGTTGCTCATGCCATCTCAATTTCATTGAATTTAACCTTTCCCAATCAAACAAGTTTATTTTGCCAGAAGTGACACACACTCTTTGTTGGTTGTAAAAGATATGAAGTGTCTGTATGAATCTAAGGATATGTTAAATTGAGATAATGAATAAATTGTGGCCTTTCTAAAATTACTTTCTTAAATGATTTTAGCCTTTTGCAAAAAAGAAATGGGCTCAAGACTGAATATAGATGGGTTAGAGTTTTGGTGTCTTTCCCATTCATGACAAAGTAGCTTTGTATATGCTCATATCTTCTCTTAAGAAGATAAACAAAAGGGTTCTGGTCATATTTGTATGTGCAGTTTTGTAAGCATTTCTGTATCAACTAGGAATCCCAAGCAGCTCAGAGACAGATCCTCATGGAGTTCCTTAAAGAAGCCAGGAGAAACAAGAGAGAGGTATATCTAATTACACAATATCATAAGGGGGCTGCTATGTGGACTGAGGGAAACACTATGCACTTTTGGCAAATGTAATTGGAAAAAAATGAAATATGAAACACTTTAGCAAAAAAAAAAAGTTCTTTTTAGGTCATGTTAATGATAAAACTTTTGTGAAATTATTTATATTATCCATTTGCAGGACTGTTTATCTTTATTTCTGGCTCTCAACAGCAACTGGAACAACTGCAGAAAGAGCTCAACTTTCTCGAAGAAGATATTAAGCGTGTTGAGGTAAAGTAAGAACAAGCTATCTTTTTTCTGGACCTTCATTCACAGTACATTCCAAATAGAGAGATGGATGAGAAGCAGACAGGATTATAATATTTTGCGATCATCATTACAGTTTGATCTGGACAGACATGTTGTGTCATTTTCTAGGAAATGAGCGGGCTGTACTCTCCTATGATGGAGGCAGAGTGCACGGTGCCAAATGTTGAGGCTCCCTCGCCAGCACCCAGGTACACCTGACCTCTGCTTTCTGACCAGTTTTTATGACCAGTATTATCATGCCAGTACAACCAGCAACAGCTCATTTGTTTACTAAAGTAGAAACCCAGTCCCAGCACAGATGGTCCTTACTGATGTTATTGTCTTTCACACTCCAACATAATTATTAATAATCTTAATAAAGAGCTTTCTAACTAACCGCAAAGCACACATTATGGACCTTTGTATGAGTGTTCTGACCATGTCATACTGTTAATGTATCGTATTTTTATTGAGTAGCTGCAGCAGTATTATTGACCCGCCAGACTACAGCCAGCCTCCAGGTTTTGGTGGAACAACCCAGGTAAGTCAGAGAGACATATGCTGTTCCACCATCTCTAAATTTTAACCCTTTTCAGTCACATTTGTTCTTTCCACTAACTTTTATTATGATGTGATTTTTTTTTTTTTTTTTTTTTTTTTTTTTAAAATTTTTTATATCATGAAATTATTTATAATATTGATGTAGTCAGTTTTTTTTTTTACCAAAACAGTATGAGAATAAGTTTCAGTTAATATGGTTTCAAAAAAATCTTAGTACACCGTTTTTGACATTATAATGGTCAGAATGAATATTAGCTGAGGCCTGTCAATAGTGAGTGCAGTGAGTCTGTGTTGCCAACATTTGGTTGGGGGGAATTTCAGAAGATTGGGGCATCAATGGCAAAGGCTTTTTTTTTTTTTCCACCAATGTGTGGCGCTCGGTCCTAGTGATGGGGGTCAGATGGTTGGCATTTATGATTTAAGGTGGTGAATGGAAGAGTGATGGTGGAATAAGTCTCCATGGTATGAGGGGACGAGGTTATTGGGGTTTTCTTTTTTTTTTTTTTTTTTTTTTTTTTTTTCTTTATAAT
>KV751329.1:2356887-2372492 GCA_001698575.1 Mola mola | reverse complement strand
ACTAGAATCTTGAAGTAAATTTGGTGCTGTGAATGAATTTTATTATAATCTTAAACCATAAATTCTCCATTTTAACAGTATAAATGTCAGTAACTTTGGCACTTGTTCATTTTAAACATTGGGCTTTTTTTAATATCATTCATTTATTTATTTATTTCTTGCCAGGGCAAAAGACAGACGTGGTACAACAGCACCCTGGCGTCAAGAAGGAAGAGACTGACAGCTCACTTTGAGGATCTAGAGCAGTGCTACTTCTCCAACAAAATGTCACGTATCACAGGTAATACTCCTGCACAGAATTATTGCTTCACTCTGTTACTGTTGTTTTCAACAGTACAACAGCAGTTTGTCAAGAAACATTTTTAGTCTGATAAGTATCTGTTGCTCTGATTCTGTATCATTGGAGGAACTGGGCTGCAGTTGAATGATGGAATAATATGAGTAAGACTTATGTTCTTAGAACTAAATCATTTTAGAGTATGGCTGGATGAGTAGTATTTTCTACCCCAGATAGTTATTAATGCTGAAGTTAATATTTTTTTTTTTTACTAAAAATGAGGACCTCAGATACAGACCAATTTATTTATCCCCAAGGGGGCAGTTCATCTCTAAACTTTCCCAATCCAAACATACATACATATAACAGACAACCAATAATTTAAGCCAAAGGAAACAGTAAGGGCATGGTACAGGAGAAGGGAGAAGTTACAGTAAGAACCTTACTGTCCCTTTTTTTTTTTTTTTTTTAATAAGTCCTAAAATGGGTGAGATCTGAGTTCAACAGACTAATAGCAGAAGGGATGAAGTAACAATTTGTTTTTCTTAAGGGCACAATTATTATGTCAACCTAAATGCATCAGAGGAAATTTGGTCAAAAGAATGTGATCTGTTTGGCTGATAATTGTCTTTGTTTTCTCAGCCACCTGTTTCTCCCAAATTGTGTCCAAGTCCTGCTTAATTCCAAAAGTCTTGGCGCACACTTTAACTTTGTTATTCAGATTGTTCTTGTATTTCACAGAGAACCCGTTAACCCAGTAAACAAAAGAAAAAGTAAAAAGGCTTTCAATAAAAACATAAGTTACACAAAATCGTATCGCACACATTAAAAGAATTTAGCTTTCACATTAGATGAATCTTTTGTTGCCTCCGTTTGGCAATCAGTTCTTAAGATGTGAGTCAAACGTTGTTATTTGTTATATTTATGTAAACAGAATTTTAAAACGTCACAAAGCTGCTGCAGCATTCAGTATGGAGATATTGTTCCTCATAAATTTTTCTTTGTGAGCAGTATTTTGACTGTGTATGTCTGTTATGTTCAGAAGAAGGCAGGAACCTGAACCAGCTGGATGATTTTATGGAGTGCCTGTCTAAGTTCACCCGCTACAACTCTGTCCGGCCGCTTGCTACCCTGTCATACGCCAGTGACCTCTATAATGGCTCCAGTATTGTCTCCAGGTACACAAAGGAAAAACTGAACTTGGATATTTCACTAAAACACTGTAGGCGTTCATCTGTGAATGCTCACCTGTGATAAATAACATGTTATATATAACCGGCTGACTTCATGATGTGTTGGTTTACTGTCCATTGTAACAGAAAAAAACCTTTCTGTCAGTGTTACCTCCACTCTAACAATTACTATTTACCTTACCACTTTTTCAGTATTGAGTTTGACCGCGACTGTGACTACTTTGCAATTGCTGGTGTGACCAAGAAGATCAAGGTGTTTGAGTATGGCACAGTAATCCAGGATGCAGTGGATATCCACTACCCTGTAAATGAAATGACCTGCAATTCTAAAATCAGGTAGGTGAAAGGAGGACTGGAGTTAGGACACCCAGACATCTGTCATTTTATGCTGTCATGTTGGGAGGGCTTCTGATATTTGTGAGAAACTATTAATACACACATTTGGTGGAATATTAAAAGTTTTATTTTTTAAAAGCGGCAATACTGCTCTGTAAAAATACTCTGATAAGTACACTCTGTTACTTAAGCAAAGGTACACATATGTAGGGCTGGGCAATATCGACAAAATCTTCTATCTTGATATATAGAAAGGGCCTTTCTGTGAGGAGTTTGCATGTTCTCCCCGTGGCGTGTTTCACCGGTACTCCAGTTTCCTCCCACAGTCCAAAAACATGCAAACTGGGGGTTAGGTTAATTGGTCACTCTAAATTGCCCGTATGTATGAATGTGTGTGTGGATGGTTGTTTGTCTCTGTATGTCAGCCCTGCGATGAACTGGCGACTTGTCCAGGGTGACCCCGCCTTCGCCTGATGATGCTGAGATAGGCTCCATCCTCACCCCGGGGACCCCTAACAGGATAAGCTTTAGAAAATGGATGGATGACGATATATACCAGACCATGATATCATACATTTCATGGTGTACGATGCAGTAAATTTTCATGAGCAGATCTTTGAGGGAGGAGGGCTGTCATCATCATCACACACACACACACACACACACACACACACACACACACACACACACACACACACACTGCCTTCTGTTCATTCATTCAACTTGGTCATCCTTTAGCACATAAGTAATTTATATAAAAGCTGTTGAGGTAGAGCACATTTTAACCACTTCATACACTAATGTATAGTAAATTATTATTCATCATATAAAATTGCCTGCGTGTTTTTTTTTTTTTTTCATGTAGTGATTTATTACCCAAAAGGGATGTTCAACTACAAATTGTAGTTCAGTAGAATAAATAAAGAGGCTGTGTCATTTTAATTGAATTTTTAAAAAAACATGATTAATAATGAACAGTCATGATAGACCATAAATCAAAACTCACGGCCAAAATTGACGATATATTAAAAGACCAATGACAGTAGAGGCCTATTGAGTCTCTTAAGTATCTTACTAGTTTCATATATGTTCAGAATATAATGGAATGGTTCAATTTTTTTTGTAATTTAATTAAAAAAGTTGTACTTTCATATAGTCTCTATTCACTACACATCAAGTGAAATATTTCAAGGGTTATGTGTTTTAATTTTGAGGATTAGCGCTTATAGAGTCACAGTAAAATCTATTTTGAGATGTTTTCTTAATGTTTTTGAGGCCATAATTATCAAAAATTAAGTAATGAATACTTGCCTATGTTTATTATTTGCCTGTAATGTGTCTAGAATATATTGAATGTGAACATTCACTACTCTAATTTTTTGAGATGCATCAGTCATTAGGGGTGTAATGGAACACATTTGATCCGTGACCTGCAAGAATCACTTTTTGTTCCTCACACATTTGTATACTATTTTCAGTAAGGATCACTCCCCACAGTTTGGAACAGTAGTGCACCACAGATTGTAATTGGTATACATAGATCACATTCAAGTCAAATGTGAACTTGGCCCATCTTTTATTACACATCAGATTCATATAACAGCGTTTATCAGTAGGCTTAAAAATAGTGTGAACTGTGAGCTCTGAAGGGTATTGACAATGGACATCAAGCATAACCTGGATGTAAAAACAATGGCTGCTCATTCTAGCAGTGGAACTAAAGAGCAACGATGGCTTGCTGCATGGTTTAAGTAGCCTGCATGACTCTACTGTTAAATTTAACCCTGGCACAAAGAGGGTTTAGGATGGTAGCATTTTATCAAGGCATTTAAATGTCCTTTTTCAAAAAGAATTTAAAGTCATAAGCTCAGGTCACTTTATAAGTTCCTCCCCTGCCAGGTTCAAAAGAATGCATAGTATGTTTCACTTTAACAATCAGAATGAGTGAATTTATTTTACATATTTGATGTGAAGAGAAGAAGGTATATTCTACTATATTGCCTCATATTGCACTTTAGCTTAATAATTCAGCATTGAATTTACAAATCTCATTTATATGATTTATAATACACTAAGAGTTATTCTAAATATTTTGAAGTACTGAATGTTGTTTTAATTAATGAATATGGGTGCATAATAAATGGAAAACAAGGTTATACAGGTCCCAACCCCCTTTTTTCTTTTTTCGCTGTAGCAAAAAATGATCTATTTCCTAGCTCAAATACCATGATATGATCCAAACTGAGAGTTGTGTGATCCATTAAACTCCTAGTAGTACATTCAGTCATGTACAGTACTTGAATAAATGTACTTTTTCTCCTTTGCCGGGGTACTGGATGTAGTGGTTTGTAGATCTGTATAGATTAAAGTCCTTTCATTAAGTCCTCTTGCATCCCTCTTTGGCATTGATTTGCTCAAACAAACATAATAAAAATCAGAAACCAAGGCAACAGCAACAGTGAATGACGCAATTTTTAATGTGAACTCGAGTCTTTAAGTGAAAGTGATCTGAACCTTATTTGTTGCAGCTGTATCAGCTGGAGCAGCTATCACAAGAACCTTCTGGCCAGCAGTGATTATGAGGGTACTGTCATTCTATGGGATGGATTCACTGGCCAGAGGTCCAAAGTCTACCAGGTCTGATACTTAAAGGCTTTGTACTTTTCTCTTTTTATAAAAGTTATTACTATTCAGTAAATTTTTCTGCTCTTCCTTTTCAGGAACATGAAAAAAGGTGCTGGAGTGTTGACTTCAATCTGATGGACCCAAAGCTGTTAGCCTCTGGTTCTGATGATGCTAAAGGTAACTGAGGAGAGCTAAACAATGACAGTTTTGTTTTTTTTTGAGTTAAGCAGCTTCTATTGCGCCCTATGTCTACCTGTTGTGTATGTCTAAACGTCTGTTATTGTTTTCCAGTCAAACTATGGTCAACTAATCTTGACAACTCGGTGGCTAGCATCGAGGCCAAGGCCAATGTCTGCTGTGTTAAATTCAGTCCAACCTCCAGGTATCACCTGGCCTTTGGCTGTGCAGGTAAGATCAGGGTTTTTAGATATCTCCTGTTTCTATCCTCTAAATTCACTCTTGGTCAAGGACAAGATGAAGAGTACAGCTTACAATAGACTGTCATACTTTGGCCTGCCCATTTGTTTATGTAAGATTTTAAAGATCCATAGCATGAAAAAAAGAGAAATAACCCCTCTTTAAATCTACAATTAAAGAAGCCAGTGCAGTTTCTTATAGTCTTCTAAATTTGTTTGATGTCACACAGACTCCAGATTCATTCAAATGTCCTTTTTCAATCAGATCCTTTACATAGCTCATCCTCCATGCAGCTAACATTAAATTAACAGAGCAGCACAGAAACTGGCCGTGCTGAATCGCTGTAACTTACGTACTTTACTCCCTATGTCATTAAAGTCGAAATCCACTAAGCCTTGAAAAGGAAACCTATTCTTGACCTTGAAGTTGTTGTCTTGCTAACTGGATGAAAGCTGAACACTAGAATAAAAGCCAGCATGCATAGCGCATGCTTCTTTCACAAACAACTGGTGAAATACACATTTTAATAGTGTCACGAAAGGAATTGCACCATCATTTCAGCATGGCTGTCTGCCTGGTCCTTACTGGATATTACTGCCTGAGAGTTGTTTCCAGTTATTAACCTTGTAAACAGTAGACTCATGCCTCATCTGAATACATACTCAGTATTTGTTTTTGTTGCTGTTGTTGTTCTTACTTGCAGACCACTGTGTCCACTACTATGATCTACGTAACACTAAGCAGCCCATCATGGTGTTCAAAGGTCACAGGAAAGCAGTGTCCTACGCTAAGTTTGTCAATGGAGAAGAAATTGTTTCTGCGTAAGTCACTTAAGCCTATTTCCAGCTTCTTTTAATTGCTCCACTTTCTTGTGTTTCTTCTTATTACTTAATATATATTCCTCCTGCAAGGTCACTTCTATACCATTTATTATCTACTGTATGTTTGTATTATCACCATATACTAACTCAGAAGCCCTAAGAAACAAGTGATAGAAAATGGCTCACCAGATTTTTTTCGAAGTCTTGTCTAAAGATTTTTCTCCACTATGTTTGTAAGTGTAAAAAGACAAATTTCACCCTCTAGTGTTTCTAAGTGGTATTATTGTAAGCAGCCTGGCTACTAAGAAATACAATTAGACCTAGAAAATCTCAGTGCTTTCATAAAAGCGTGTCATGTTACATACTGATCTAGTTGAGAGAATGTTGGTTTTTCAACCCTCTCAAGTCCCGGTGAAAAGTGGAAATGTTTGTCACTAGGGAAGCCGATTTTGATGCTCATCAGTGAACTCTTCTGTTTTGGGTCTGCATGATAATATAGAAGATTCAGCTGCATGAATAGCAGAGTAAAGTGAGGCCTACAATAAACCAATATAAATGTAGATGGTGTAATTTTTTTGTAGCCATTACAGTGTGTTCTATGTATATTTACTTCACTATGGTAAAGCTGTCTTGCACCATTTTCTAAGTAGCTTTTGTCAAAGTACCCATATTGGCCACAAGAGGCTTATGTGTATCACTAACATTGACCATACTGTATAACATGAATCTTTGGGCCCTCAAAAGTGAAGCCAGTGTGGAAGTTCTTAAACCAACATTCTTTCTAAATTTCAGAAGAGGGTGTTTACACTATTCAGAATGAAAGGGGCTTTATGAAAAAACAATCCTTGGTGCTTCTCTTGGTTCATTCAAAATGTGTTCAGAGTGAGGATATCTAGTTTAAAGTCTTGGATAATAACAAATGGTCGTCATTTTGAAAATATTGGCCCCACATACAGGGCCAAAGCAAGTCGTGACCTATAAATCGAGTGAGAAACAGTTTCCCCAACCTGTTTTACATGCAGTCACAGAAGCAGACAGTCAGATACATACAGTACTAAGCCCCATTTCCACCAAGCAGTATGGTTCGCTTTGTTTCCTGCTTTGTCCAAATCTCTGACCGGTATCCTTAAGAAGTGAACTTAACTATACCAGTTTTGTCACCCTTCACTTGGAAGTACCAACCAGAGCTTAATTGTACCATAAAGAAGGGAGGGAAACCCACTGCAGTCACTGCAGAATCGTCACTTTGCTGCAACGGTTAATCCGTCCTCTTTGCGGGGTGCAGCCTTTTCTCAAACAGTAACTGTCTACTTTGTGTGATAAACAGCCATATGCTGATAAGAAACAAAACAAAAGGTTATATGTCCTCCATTGTTTCCTTTTTTGTTGTTAAGGTTTCTTCTTCGGAATACACTTTGTTTCTATGATGTCACGCTACTTTCAATGCTGGTGCCATCAGGATACCCTGCCTACCAGGATAGTGTTACAGTCGCCAGTGGAAACACACACCTGTAATATACGTATCATTGCCAAGTATGCCCTACCGAACTAAACTGAACCGTACTGCTTGGTGGAACCGTGGCTGTACATGTGTAGTTGGAAATGAACCGTTATAATAAGTGGCTGAAGAGCCAGAAGGGTTTCAAAGTTGCTTTGTACACAAAGATAATAGTGATAAAACTTGTTTTTTAGCGTTGTCATTCTTTTCATCCAATTAAGCTAATAGATCTAATGCTAATGTTTTGCACTGCAAACAGTCATGAGTCAAGTGTGGAAATGGGTGTGCAGGTCCATGGTTTTTCCGTCAGATTAGTCCCTCAGTCCTCCCCTCTTGTAAAAATGTATAACTCCTGAAATCAACCAACCAACTTGACTGCGACCCCAAAACAAATGTCAAAGCTTCAAAATGGGTGGTCCAGAAATCAATGGGTGATCACAGAGGGTTTATACTTGACCACTACCCCGTTTTCTAAATTAGACTTAAAGCATTTGTGGTTATTTGATAACCGTCACTGATTGGTGGGTGTAGAAGATTAAAAGACACTTCTGGCCATAACTAGCTAACATGCGTTATATGTAGCTTAGGGTGCACTCACATTAGGCCATCTGTACTGTGCCTATGTATGTTTGACCACAAAGTCCAGTTTGTTTGACTACTGTGAATGGTCCGTACACACCCTTCCTTGGCCCTGGCGGGGTTGGAAGATGTGTGCTTTGACACAGTACAGTTGCTCCTACACAAGCACAAGCATGGGTACAGAAAGTGGACATGATAGTAAAACTGAACACCTCCCTTGTCTCCTACCTCCACAAAAATCAATCGCTACCTTACATAATCAATAAATCAGCAAATGTGAGCAGGTCATGTCTGAACAAAAAGACTCGAAATAAGCCACAAATCCATTAAAGTTGCAATCGTGTTCGCTCAATGTTAAGTACAAGTAGTAACTGTCCTCCAGCCTGGTTGGTCTTAGAGCAGTGAGAGTGCAGGCCAGTGGGGGACTCGGGAGGGGTGACAATCATGCGCTGGCACAGTAAGAAGAAACTGGGCCAAGTTTGAGAGCACCTTTACAGTGCATAGAGAAATGTAAAATTACCCTTGGACAAAACCTGAATGCTATTAATCATATTTACAATTCTATATTATTTTTCATTTGCCTCTAATCGCTTCCTAAATGTAATGTCACCAAATCCCCTGCAGTCAGTGTCCCATTATGCATTTACATGCTCTAATTTTCAGCTCTACAGACAGTCAGCTGAAGCTGTGGAACGTCAACAAACCTCACTGTCTGCGCTCCTTTAAGGGTCACATCAATGAGAAGAACTTTGTTGGCCTGGCTTCCAATGGAGACTATGTTGCCTGTGGTAAGGAGTGACTGATTAAAAAGTCTCTTCCAACAGTGTTGCAAATGAATCATTAATTCAGCATTAATTTGCTCTTTGCTCTGCCAAGCAGTCTGTTTTTTAATCTATGTATACTGTATTTATCCCTTGAAGCAGTGATAATAGCACCAGGCTCCCTACAATTACAAACACATACCAATTTAAATTGTTTCCGTATCTCTTTATTTTGTGTTTGTACAGGCAGTGAAAACAACTCCCTGTACCTTTACTACAAAGGGCTTTCCAAGACATTGTTAACATTCAAGTTTGACACGGTGAAAAGCGTCCTAGACAAGGACAAGAAGGAGGACGACACCAATGAGTTTGTGAGCGCTGTCTGCTGGAGAGCACTGTCTGATGGAGTGAGTTCACCTCATTATATACTGTTTTGAATTAAAAGGGATATTACACCACCTTTTGTCAATGTTGAAACATATTGGAGCTATGATGACTTCACAGAAGGAATTAAAAGAGGCCATATTCTGCCTGTTGGGATTCTCCATTAACTTCAGTGTGTTGCATACAGTATCTCTTCGTGTATGTACTAGGCCTGCTAAGTGGATAAGCCCACAATTGATGGCAAATAGAGCTCTTTACTCCCACAGAAAACACTGCCTTTTGAAGTGCTTGAAATATTTTATCAGACTAGACATGCAGAGCGGCCATTCAGTGTGACATTCTGTAATAACATTAATTTCTATACAGTTTAATTATATGAATGAGATATTGTCAGTATTTTAGCGTCTCATTCTTTAAAGGGCTATAGTTACGGAACAAAAGTTATTGAAGTTAACTTTCTTATTTTAAAGGACTTCCATTTGTGAGTAGATTTTTGTGCACGTGAACTGACCATGACGTCCCCGTCGCCGCACATATTCTTGAAATGAGATTTCAGAGTTGTAGCTGTGCACGTGAATGCACCATTCTGACTCTGACTGTGTCACACTCCTGACATAGAGAGAAAGCTGAGGAGAGAAACGGATAAATCAAAAAAGAAAACTGACCCTGAAACATGCCAGAGATGCTCATCTTTTAATGAAATGAGCTTTGGCACAAACTGCTAATGCCTAAGAGAGAGACTTGCCAGTTGAGAATACTCCCACATTTGGGCTATGTCAGTCCTTTTATTTCTGACGTATTCTTACGACAAATGTTACATTTACACTAGTTGTTAAAATTGTGACGGCCTACTGGTGAATTTCCTGATTGGAGCTGACAGCAAATTCTCTGTTAGCAACGCACAACATTCTCTCCATCCAGTAACGTCACCACAGTGTCAACAAGAGAGATCTGGACTTTGAGAAGCCTTTGTCTATACAATGCATATACATACACGTCTTAATTGATTTTCTTTTGATTCTTTTTTTTTTTTATAAATACAATGGTATTTATACTTGTGTATTAAATATGCACAAGTATCTTTGATTATGGTGTCTTATTATTGATCCTTTCTTTTTCAGGAGTCCAATGTATTGATTGCTGCAAACAGTCAAGGAACAATCAAGGTTTGTTTTTTGTAACATATATAAAACATGCTAGTATCCATAAGCCAACTGCATCAGATACCAAAATACTGTTGAGGTGCCATGCCTCCTAACTATTTTGACAGTGTGTGGAAGATAATTTTGCTTGATAAATGGAAGGAGTTTATATTTTTTCTGTTACACTACAGTAGCAACTTGTATCATGTTTTAAAGGCACATCCTTGATGCATACAGAACACACGCAAAATAGTGCACGTTAACTGTAGTTTTACGGGTGTTTTGAGTGTAAAATAATACAGTGCTGTTCACCTTTGCTGGCAGGACTTGTGGCATTAAATTCAAAATCTCAATATATATTTTAAAAATCGTATGCAAAACTTGCACAAATGCAAAATGTATTATCCTTACTGCATGTGCTTGAACAGCAGCTATTTTCTCTCCACACAGGTACTTGAGCTTGTCTGAAGGCCCAACACATCTTAAACATTTGAAAGAACCACCATCAGCCTATGTGGCAGAAGATTAGCGTAGTGCAGGAAGAGCTATGGGCGCCTGTTAACTTACAGCTGAAATTAACTAATGCTGTTGTATTTTCATGAGCTACACATTTCAGACAGCAGTAGTTACTCTGGAGCTGTGCACCAGTAACACAGGAGCAGATATGCTATTATGTGACTGCAGAGGACCTAACTTGGGTACAAATGGAACAAGAGACTTTCAAAAGCATATTTTTCTTTTCAGTTAAGTTAATATGGGCTGCAATAGAACACCTCATTATGGTTTTAGGTCAAATCAAAATGTAGTTTAATTTTTTTTTTTTAATCAAGCTGATGCTTTCAAGGGTACCTCCAGCCCTTGTGTGATAAATTTTCCCTTTTAAAGGCCAAAGCACAACCCAGAATGACATGCACAATTGTCTTCATGTCTTCACAATAAGCTTTTAACCCCCCCCTCACCGTTCTCCCCTTTTTATGTGTAGTATCTGTTTTTTTGTTTGTTTTTGTTTTGTGAGAGAAAACCAGTTTTAATAAATATTACTTGAATTCTATTCTGTAAAGCGTATCATCAGTTCCTTTTCTGGCTTAAGAGTGCGGAATGTGTTTGGAATTCAAGGAGAATGATTATGGACAGATTGAGAGACTCCTGATATTTCCATTATTGTTGGAACAAAATGGCATGATATTTGTCTGTTATCACGGTGAATCTCATGGAATTTAAGGCATTGATATGCAGTGCTGTATCAAACTGGATTATTCTTCCACGTACGTGAGCTGTTTGTTGAGGACCTCAGAATCAGGTCTTTTAAAGTAGCAGTTGAATTACTCTTCACGTACATACGTGCATAATCATCTGTACTGAACTGCATTGTACATTCGTTCAAACTACAGTTTCTGTGGAAGAATGATCCAGGTCTACAACATTGAGATTGAGGATTTGGTCAGTGCCACCAAGACCAACTTATTTCGTGATAACCAAGTGAGAGAGGTGTTTTTGTATTTGTATAACTGAATAAATTATTTCCAAACAATCTTTGTCATGTTTGGTCTCGGGTATTTTTGCCATTTTATTGTGTGTAAATATATCCTCTCAATCTTCAATTTCCCAAGCACGTTTTAGGAGATTAAACATCCAAGTGTAGTAGGCTGGAAAACGCTATATAGTTTTTTTTTTTTTTTATGTAAACAGGCACCCCCCACCTATTTTTTGTTAATAATTGAATTGATTGAATTTGGTAAGAAGAATTTGAATTGAATCTGATATTTATTTTCACATGGCATTTCACACATACATCAAAGTAATACACATTTACGTCTCTAGATGGTGCTGTAGTACTACTGTGGATCCACTAGGGAGACTAGCTAACTGGCTCATCTCAGAAGTAAATGAGCATGAGCAACATGCTAACTCTCGTCCGCTCCTTGTTGATCCACAAGTGTGGTAAAAATTCATATGTCTACATTTAGCATAGTTCAGTAACTAATGTGAATGCTTTAATAATTATTAGGTAATGTTATATGATTTTGAGACCGGTAGTATGTATAGTAAGCTTGTTTTCTAGTTAATTGTTCCGACGTGTGTCGGCGAGCTGAATTGTTTTCATTAACTTATTCGCTGTAGTATTGTTAGTATGAGTATAAGCAATAGTAGCCATCGGTAACATGAGAAAATGTGTTGAGCTATTGTTAAAAGTATCAGCCAGCGGTGTATAAGCTGTTATAAGAGAAATGCTAGATTCAAACTACATTAGCGTTCATGGCGCGGTATCGCCATTTTGTTAAGTGTTGGTCATAGGTAGAGGTGTGTGTGAGAGAGACAGAGTGAAAGCTGGTAATAATATTGTAGAAAGGTTTATATGATAGTGTAGGATAAGTGTAAGTAGGATTGTATATGTATTATGTGAGTTTGATTAATTCTGAAGGAAAAGTGAATGTGTGTGTGTTTTAGAGCGGTAACACAAGCAAACAAGAAATATCAAATCTTATTTCCGCAAGATCCATACATTTTGCTCTTTCATTGCATGTGACTTGTGAAACCAGTGGACTATTTGTCTCAACAGGGAGACTCAACCTCATGCAAGATTAAAATGACTGGAACGTTTCACAGAATCATAACAGATCCTCCAAACTGCAGACCTGTGTTTGCCCGTAGATGTGTTCAAAACTACTTTTCTGTGCCTCAGTTATTGATAAAAACATGTTTGTTCCTCCATAAATACAATTGTGTTAAGTATTTGGACCATGAAAATTTTTATCATTTTGCCTCTACACCACCACAATGGATTTGGAATAAGACAAGATGTGATCGAACTGCAGATTTCCAGCTTTAAGAGATTTCACAAAAAATGTGGAATTTACTGCTTAGGAATTACAGCCATTTTGTGCAGACTACCTAAATTTTAAGAGGCTCAAAAGTATTTGGACAAACTATATAACCAAATTTAAGCATACATTTTTTTTAAAAAAAGTGGATGAAACCCTTTGCAGTCAATGACTGCCTGAAGTCTGGAGCCCATGGACATCACCAAATTTCCTTCACTGCTGCTACCTTCAGTCGCTGATTATTTCTGACTTCGGCTTTGTCTTCAGTAACTGAAAAGCGTGTTCTGGTAGGTTGAGATCAGTTGACTGACTTGGCCATTGAAAATTTTTTGCATTTCTTTGCCTTCAGAAAGTCTTGAGTTACTTTCACAGTATGTTTAAGGTGATAATCTGCACTGTGAGATGCCTTCCAATCGTTTTTCTTGCATTTTTGTTCATTTTTGTTTTTGGCTGTATGTGGGCAGAGAGTATATAGCCCTGTGCACCTCAGCATCCTAAAACTTCTGTCAGGAGTCAGATTGTCAAGAGAGAGTTGTCCCAGGAGATTAGAAAGAAAATTATAGACAAGCATGTTAAAGGTAAAGGCTATAAGACCATCTCCAAGCAGCTTGATGTTCCTGTGACTACAGTTGCACATATTCAGAGGTTTAAGTTCCGTGCGACTGTAGCCAACCTCCCTGGACGTGGCCACAAGAGGAAAATTAATGACAAATTGAACAGATGGATAATACGAATGGTAACAAAAGAATCCAAGAACAACTTCCTAAGAGATTAGAGGTGAACTCCAAGGTCAAGGTACATCAGTGTCAGATCGCACCATCCGCCGCTGTTTGAGCCAAAGTGGACTTGATGGAAGACGACCGAGGAGGACACCACTGTTGAAAGCAAATCATAAAAAAGCAAGACTAGAATTTGCCAAAATGCATATTGAAAAGCCACAAAGCTTCTGGGAGGATGTCCTTGGGACAGATGAGACAAAACTGGAGCTTTTTGGCAGGTCACATCAGCTCTATGTTCACAGACGCAAAAATGAAGCATACAAAGAAAAGAACACTGTACCTACTGTGAAACATGGAGGAGGTTCAGTAATGTTCTGGGGCTGCTTTGCTGCATCTGGCACAGGGTGTCTTGAATCTGTGCAGGGTAAAATGAAATCTCAAGACTATCAAGGCATTCTGGAGCGAAATGTGCTGCCCAGTGTCAGAAAGCTTTGTCTCAGTCACAGGTCATGGGTCCTCCAACAGGATAATGACCCAAAACACACAGAATGGCTAAGAACAAAACATTGGACTATTCTGAAGTGGCCTTCTATGAACCCTGTTCTAAATCCTATTGAACATCTGTGGAAGGAGCTGAAACATGCAGTCTGGAGAAGGCACCCTTCAAAGCTGAGACAGCTGGAGCAGTTTGCTCACGAGGAGTGGGCCAAAATACCTGTCAACAGGTGCAGTAGTCTCATTGAGAGTTACAGAATTTGCTTGATTGCAGTGATTGCCTCAAAGGGTTGTGAAACAAAATATTAAGTTAAGGGTACCATCATTTTTGTCCAGGCCAATTTCATTAGTTTTTTTTTTTTTTTTTAAATGATTCTGTTGAACCACAATTTAAAAGCAGTGTCTGATTTTCATTAGTTAATTTTCAGTAAATTTTTATTTATTATTACTTTTGTCAGTATCAAGTTATTTCAGTGACCATTGTGGGTTTTTCTTTCTTTAACGGAAGTGTACCAACACTTTTGTCCACGTGTCTACTTTGACAATTATATGCCTACCTTCTCTAGAGTATTCTTGACTTGTCATGCTGGTGTGAAGGTGTTTTTCTTCACCAAGGAGAGGATTCTGCCATCATCCACGTCTTCCGTGGTCTTCCAGTCTTTTTGATGTTGTTTAGATCCCCAGTACATTCTTTCTTTTTAAGGCCACTCCTAACGTTTTTGCTATCTCTCTGATAGATTTATTTTGTTTTTTAGCCTAATGACGTGCTCCTTCGATTGTATTCATATCTGCCTGGACTTCATATTGATAGCTCCAGTCAAAAAGCTGCCAAATACGAATTCAATACCTAGGGTTGCCCCCTTTCAGAAATGAAAATAAGAGACGCCCGGCACAGCTTCTTGGGGCCATGACCACCACGGTCCGACTCCCGTGGGGTGGGGCGCCTGCAGCAGTGGTATGTTTATTTTGTGCCGGTGTTTTTAGTAAAGGGGTGATTAAGAAAGAAATTAGTCATATCTAAAGATTGAATTGCTTTATTACCAATGAACACATCCTTTATTGTGCAACATTGTTGCACAATAAAGTGCTGTTAATTAGGGTACATAAAGTCTGAATTACATGCATCACTATTTAACATACAATGAAGAAAATACATTAAAAAAAGTGCCATATGCACACAACTTAGGTATTGCAAAATCAATTAACCTAGTTCAAAAGATACTGTATGATCTACCACATGGCAGCAGCACTAGCATCTAAAGCAGATCTGTTTGTGTGGAGTGTGCAACAATGAACTTTTAAAATATAAAATAAATAAATTGAGAACTTAAATTCAACAGTATTTGTCTGCTGCCTGCCTTATGACTCGAAAGGAAGTCAGGTCATCCAAAAAGTTAAACCACACTAATAAAATAATTTATGTAATGATCACTGAACACTGTATTCCTCTGTATTGAAAATATAAACATTTTGACATGGAATACACAGAAAGCTCTACAAACATTTTTAAATCTAGGAAATGTATGCATATTTTAA
>KV751329.1:2346039-2356738 GCA_001698575.1 Mola mola | reverse complement strand
ACATCCTAAACAACTAATCAAACTACAATAGTCTACCAAAATAGGCTGCGCCCATGCACTGACATCTTCCGGCAAAAGCACAACCAGATAGAAAATTGAATCAATCATAACATAATGTCGCATAGCGTATCAGTCTCAGGAGATAATTCGGGTATGAAGAACTGGGACACTGACGCCTGGGTCTTCTGCTTTCTTCCGTGTCGGCCGTGTTGCTCTCCTGATGCATGCTGTCTGATGGCAGACCACTGAAGACACTCGCCGACACGTTTTACAATTTGCCTTGTAATCATCTGCACTGATGCTGTCCAGCCAAGGATGTGCCTCTTCCCTCTCACGTCTGGACTTTTGCAAGCGTTGTAGCTTTTGAAGCCGTGGAGTATCGGCTGTAGTGGACATTTTTAAAAGGCGTGGGTCTGTGGCGTCTGTATCTAGGCAACCGTGACAGAAACGCGCGCAGGAAGCCAGGCACGGACACGCAGAGGACTGGAGCTGGGGGGCTGCGTAAATCCCGCCACCACAGTTTCGCTGGCCTTAGTATTTCCTGTGTTTTATTTTGTTCATTATTGTTAGTTTTAGTGCTGATGTGTGTGTTACAGACGTGTGTATTGGACATTTATGAAAATACGGGATAAATCGCGTCCCGTATACATTTAATTGCGAAATAAAGGACGATACCGTACTTTACGCGACGGGTGGCAACGCTATCAACACCTGAAATCAACCCCTTTCATCTGCTCTATTTGTCTTGAAGTAACGAGGGAAATTGTACAAATACTTTTGATTCCCCAAAAATGAATCCTTATGGACCTCACCTTAACATCCAGTGGCGCATGTTGTAACAATTACTTTGTTTTAGACCTTTTTCCCGCTCATTTTTAATAATTTAATGTAGTGATGATAATGGCAATCAACATGTTTGTTTACACAGTTATCATCCACTATAATTATGCTATGGTAAATTATATAGAACGCACTTTCACTGTAACATAGACATACACGCGTGCTTCTTCACTGATTTTCAAATTAATTAAATGAGTACACCGAAGTTATACTGTCCTTGTTAATATACGAAAGCACAAAAGAACCACCTTTTCCACAGCACAGAACATGGAGATTACCTGTCCTGACATTATATACCCTGAGAAATGCTGGTTGGGAGGATCAACCCAACCCACGTTTAAGGGGACAGCAGACTACTTCATTTGCCCTTTTTAGATTAAATCAATCTATCTAGCTAGCTAGGTAATCTTCTGGCGGGACTGCGTTTTCACGTTCTGGAAGAAAACAAACCAAGGAACGAATGTTCTCCCTGTAGTGGCGGAATGTTATGGCAGACGGACCACGGACAACTAGTCAGTTAGCGGCCGATGGAAACAAAACCGGAATTCTCATTTTACCCAGTCAATCTTGAGCCCCACATACCTTAACGTCTCCTTTCAGTTTTCACTGTTGACCAATTTGATCCGGAGGTTAAGACTTTCGTTGTGAAAATGGGAGTGCCAAAATTTTACCGATGGATATCAGAGCGCTATCCGTGTCTCAGTGAAGTTGTCAAGGAACATCAGGTAGGAAATTTTGGATGACTATCGTTAGCTTCACATTGCTAATAGCCGCAGTGTTAGCTTAGCTAGCTGTTGGCTATCAGTGAGCTAAGTGAAGCGAGCTGTGGAACTTTTATTTTACGTACTTTACTAGTGTTTTTACAACAAGATAGTTCTATTTTGTCGTACACTTTTAACTCGTTGCTTATTATGCTTATTAGTTATTCGATGTTATAGGCTCTTCTTACCAAATTCCAACACTTATTAGCTTCCATCATATCCCTTTATTGTCAGCCTTATTACAGTTAAACGGAGGTGAATATAACATAATTAACGGGTTAGCATTGGGTAGTTCAAGTTTTTGATGGCCAAGAACAGTCTGAATAACAATGAACGGTTTACAGTCAGCAAGCTATTACCCCGTTAACAAATAATGAACAGATACTGCAGCTAGTTGCTAGCTAGCTTCCAGATACGGTGCTTTTCAGTGTTTGTGAAGTTGTTCAAAATGCAATAAGTATGTCACCAGCATGTAGTGGAGTTAAGGGAAACATTTTATTTAATCTTCATTTTACATTATAAAGGTTATTTGGGTTACTTCAGCGGCACTGGGATGGACTTTAGTGACCTTGTTCCCTGTTGGGAGTTAGCGTTTCGGTACTTGAGCAGCCGTTTCATCAGCTGGATGTTGTGTCACTCTTGTTGCGTAAGACAGCTTTGAGATGTGTGTGACAATAAAAATTAACTTTGTACTTGCATTCATATTTAATACATTTCATTACGAACATATACACCAGTCGGCAATAACATTAACACGTCTAGTTGAAATTCTGATGATCCATGGAGGTGTCATTGTGATATTTGGCTTTTACCCGTCAAGACACTGTCACGTAACCTCTGGGGCGTTTGCCTGTGATTCTGGTTTCTAGCCCGAGAATGTTGGTGGCAGATCCTTTGAGTGCTGTAGGTTATAAGGTGGAGTCTCCATGGATCATAATTTTTCAGACATGTCAATTAGATTTGGAACTGGGAAATTTTGAGGCCGTTTTGAGTATTTAATATCTTTGTCACGTTGCCTCGGCAGTTTCTGAGCAGTTTTTGAAGGGCAGGTGGTTTGTACTAAGTTTCATCCACATGAATGCCAGGATAAAGGGTTTTGCAGCAAAACTTCCAACTGTAGCTAAGTCGTCATTATTATTCGCTTCAGCTGTCAGTGCTGTTAATTTTTATGGCTGATCAATGTTAAAGCTGCACCAAATGATTATTTTGATCATCAATTAATTTGCTTACCATTTTCACAATTAATTACTTTTTAAATTGTAAAAAAGTAGAGAAAAGATGTTTTGTCTTCAAATGGTTCTTCTGTCCAACAGATAGTTAAAAACCCAAACTCATTTGCTTTCAAAAAAGACAAAGAAAAGCAGAAAATCCTGACATTTTAGAGACATTTTAGACCGAGGAATGTTTATTTTGATTGAAATAAGACTGAGATGATTCTTCAACTATAAAAAAAAACCTGAGTAAGTTTCTATCCATCGACTAGTAAAATAATTATTGCAGAACTTATCAGTGTATATGTAATGCTTAACCGACTCGGAGTTACCTTTTTTCATAAACACACACACACACACAAGAACAAAAAATCTTTATTCATACCTGGCTGGATGACTCCACTACAATGAATTGCTGATAAGTTGACTTGCTCATGCTCCCACAGTTTCTTAATGTGAGCATGCTCCCCCCACCCTCAGCCCCTTGTTTGTTAAAACAAAACAAAGCAGTTTTTTGTTGTTGCGAAATGTATTTGAGGCATTTTTTTCATCTTCAGATTCCAGAATTTGACAATCTCTATCTGGACATGAATGGGATTATTCATCAGTGCTCCCACCCGAATGACGAGGATGTGCACTTTCGCATTTCGGAAGAAAAAATATTTGGGGACATCTTCCATTACCTGGAGGTCCTCTTCAGGATCATCAAGCCACGCAAGGTGTTCTTCATGGCGGTGGATGGTGTGGCACCAAGGGCAAAGATGAACCAACAAAGAGGACGGAGATTCAGGTAGAAATGAATATAGGATGGAATAAAAGCAAATGAGAGGGAAAGGATAAACTCAGTGGGGCAAAGGCAGGGTACACCCTGGACAAGTCGCCAGTTCATCGCAGGGCTCATTACCAAATGTTACTTTGTTAAATTGTTATTCAATGCTTGGATAATAATGAACCCTTCACCCATAAATGTTTTTCCATGCACTCTAAACACAGATTAAAATTAGTAGATAAATAAAGGGTGCTGCAGTTGCAGCATTTTTTTTTTCTTTTTTGGAGCAATGACTGAATACAGAAATAGAATTTTATAAACAATTTTGCGCTATGATATTGAATCTGAAATGTATATTATACCCTATTCTCTTTTAGTTATATGATCAAGATGACAAAGTATCTTTATACAATGCGTGGTATAATTCTGTGTTTAACAGTGATGTTTGCAGTGCCACAGTTGTAAACCTGGGCCTTGTGTGAACTGCCTAATATAAAAGATTGTGCCATAGGTAGATTGAAACTACAATGACACATTCACCTTGGGAAAAGAGACCAAAGAAACTAAGTGACACTCAGGGTTACAGTCTCTGTCTCTGAGTTTGACCAGCTGTTTTATCTTATATGTGTGTGTGCATATCTGTGTCTGTGTGTTTAGGTCTGCCAAAGAAGCCGAGGACAAGATAAAAAAAGCTTTGGATAAAGGAGAGGTGCTCCCTACAGAGGCTCGTTTTGACTCCAACTGTATCACTCCTGGTAGGAATACTCTCAAACTTTCCACAAAATTAGTCACTTTTTCCAAATCTATGATTCCACGACCATGTTATCACAACTATGTTATTTATTGTATTTGCCTGTTTGGGGCAGTTCGTTTTGTCTGTTCTCTGTAAAGCTGCCAATCGAACAGTTGCAGACTAAACAATAAGACCAAGACCTTAGTCCACCCATCACATAATACAGTGTGTATAATTTACATACATCGTAGTCTGAAAGCAAAGCAGACCAGCCACAAGATTTCAGTTAATTAAATGAGAGTAGGATTTTAACCAAAATTCAAAATTTGAAGTAGTTCTGAAACTCCACTGACTGTGACTATATTTGAAAAGATCCTATTCTTGACTTGTACAAGCAGCCTATATATTTAGAGACAACTTTAATAAGTAATATACTCTATAATATATGTGTCATCATATTAGTTTGTGCATTCTCCCCAATGGAAGAGACCATAGGCTTGTTGTGATTGTGTCTTACTTTAATGTTTGCAGTTGCTGATATAAAAGCAACGTTAAGTAACTGCCCACAGTGTGCCAGACCATACTGTTTTGGGACCTCACATTACAAGTAGAGGTGTTAAGAAAATATTCATACATTTGAGCATTTCAGTATTGTTTTTTGTGATACTGTGCTGATTCTAAAAGAACACACTATTTAAAAAACATTTTTAAATAGTTATTCATAGAACTGTTTTTGGTAGAATTAGATTTTTCTTGAATGACAATTTAGTCACTCACTTACAGTGACATATTATGTTGAATCGTGTCACCTGCATCATATAAACCATATGTATGGTTGCATGTATCATATCCAGATTCTTACCATTACACAGCCTCAATAAAAATGCTTATAACATTTAAGTTAGGCAAAGAAAGTGGTGGTATATGTTATTTTGCGTTCTCAGTCATGGTAATCAGAAGTCGAAAGCAACACAACTTCCTTGTGAGATTTTAGGCATGAGCATGTTTTATACTGCACTAATATACAAAAAAATTAATGTGAATGTGTCTGCTCAGCATCTCCTTTAATGACACATCTGTCTTTCAGGCACTGACTTCATGGCAAGGCTCCAGGAGCAGCTCAAGTATTTTGTTCACAACAAGCTCTCCACTGACAAGCTATGGCAGAATGTCAGAGTCTACCTGTCCGGGCATGAGGTGGGTTACCAGCTGTTTAAAATCAAATGGACACTGTAATTTCAGAGGGAACTTGTTTGCATCAAAGCCACGTTTTAGATTCTGCTGCAGCCATACTCAGTGTTTCTTCTGTTGTATGTGTGTTGTTATCCGTACAGACTCCAGGTGAAGGAGAACATAAGATCATGGAGTTTATCCGCTCTGAGAATAGGACGTCAGGTCACAACCCTAACACCCGACACTGCCTATATGGTCTGGATGCTGACCTGGTAGGGTTTATGACTCATGGACTTAGACAAGGATGCATATTGTTGCTCATACGCCCTTTATATGCTTGATGCTCTCCCGCTATGTGCATGTGTGCAGATAATGTTGGGTTTAACAAGCCATGAGCCAAACTTCTCACTGCTCAGGGAGGAGGTCCGCTTTGGAGGAAAGAAATCCCAAAAGAGGTTCTCATGATAGTAGTAGTCAACATGAGTTATTTTGATTTGGTATTATTTACTTTGCAGCTCATTTTTATTTGTAAAACCTGCTCTTTTTCCTTCTTTCAGGATAACAGCTCCAGAGGAGACAACTTTTCATTTACTTCACTTGTCTCTGATGAGGGAGTATATTGACTATGAGTTCTCTATCCTCAGGGTGAGACTCACATACGTACCAGGCACCACCCCACACACACACACACACACACACACACACACTGAATTGGACAGGACAACTAGTATAATTATGCAAAATTCCAGATGAATTTTGGAAATTCAGGTTTGTTAAAAATCTTGTCACATAAGATGTTTCATTTTAACATCCTAAGAAGGCCTGCACAGTTAATTGCAATTAATCAGAAATTCATTATTAATAATAACGAAGCACTGTGGTGCTGCTAAGAAGCTGTTGGCTCAAAATCTAATTCCGCAATTTAAAAAATCCATATTGAAAAAAAAGTAAAAAGTAAAATTGTATTTTAAAAAAGGATAATTTCCAATTCTAGTTAATCATACCTTAATTGCAATATCTGTATAAGTAGTCAAAATTTTGTCATATGATAATGTTGTACAGCCCCAAATCTACCTGATCTGTATTGTGGTTATGTGTATGGGTCCTTTTCAGAACCACATGGGTTCTGATTATGATTTGGAGCGGATAATAGACGACTGGATTCTAATGGGCTTCCTTGTGGGAAATGATTTCATCCCTCACCTCCCTCATCTTCACATCAGCCATGATGCTCTACCACTGCTGTATAAGACCTACATTAGTGTTCTGCCCAGTCTGGGGGGTGAGACACAAACACAAACACGTTGACTTTGGGTCTGTGGGGATATTACATAGATTTCCTTGAGATCTTAAACTTAAACACAGAGCTGGAAGTCACAAATTTTGCCTCCAGTTGGACAAGCTGTCGCAAATTAACTAGATTGAAAATTGCAGCTGAAAAAAGGGTAATTCATGATTTATGATAGGGCACTTGACCTTTTCCTTCATATTTTGTTGTGCTGTGTGATTGGATAATAATAAAAGATAACAAAGTAAAAAGTGATAAAAGTAATAATAAAAGTTGCCAAGGATATAGTAGTTTTCAGTCAACACCCAGATTGCAATGCAAAGATTAATGGGGAATTTTTCAATACATTTGCAATGTATTATTTAGTCTGTAATTTATGTTAAACACAAGTCATGGAGAGGGTAAAAAGTACTCTGCTTTAAATCGGCCTTTAGTCAGAAACAAAAATAAATTTTTTGCAAGGTTTCACATGTTCTTGAAATAGTATGTCAATAATGCGTTGGTCGTAACAATTCAACTTTTTGTTGTATTGCTGTAAGCCATTAGGCTAAAAAAAAAGTATGTTTGATGATACAATATATAGCCCCAAATAAATTGCTTTCTGTCAGATTAGTCAATCTGTGAGTACTCACCAATGGAATTCTATGCTGCTACTGCTACACTATACTTAAGCACCACAAACAAAATACTGGAAATGTGCATTTTACATTAGCATGTAGTGACTCACTTTTGTTGGTCCACCTGGTTTGCATATGTTTGCTATAGAAAAAGATGAGTTGCTTCTGAAATGTATTTCATGTATGTTAAAAAAAATTTGTTTTGTGTCTCAGGGTATATAAATGAGAACGGTCATCTAAACCTCAGAAATTTTGGAACATACCTGGAGAAACTTTCTGAGGTGAGACAATACAGTCAAGCTTAATTCATATACTATCAGTTATAGTCTATATTAAATAAATAAATGGTCAAAATAATATAGCACAATGTGTCACAGATACTATAGAATGAAAGTTTATTTTTGGAGCAAATGATTGACCACTTTAATATTTAGTAGTATGTAATTAATTTTACAAACAAATAGAGGATATTATTATTGGCTTTATCATATACATTGGGTTTAGTTTGACTCTGAATGCTACTTTACTCAGTGACATCAACAGAAAACACGTAACCCAAACATTTAGGAATAGTTGTTAGGTCATATGTAATTGATAATGAAAGAAATTATCATGTGGGTTGTAACGTGGTAGTTTAAATTGTTAATTGAAGGCCAGTTCTTATTTAATAAATGGAGTACCAGACACACTACTAAGTATGTCTTGGGGTAGCAGAATAGACATGTCCCACCCTACAATAAACAAACACAAAGGAAATTAAATATCAATGAAAATGTTATTTATCCTAATTCATTGTGTAAAAGTAAATCAAGTTGATATAAATCAACCAGTCTGCATTCAAAATTAAACTCAGTTCCACTCATTTTTATTTATCCTTTCTTCAAACAATAAAAAAGTAGCAACAACTTAATTTTCATTTGATAGTCACTGAACCAGTCTGTATACAGTTCACCAGAGAGGTGTGTGTGTGTGTGTGTGTGTGTGTGTGTGTGTGTGTGTGTGTGTGTGTGTGTGTGTGTGTGTAGCAGTTCAGAGTGGGAATGAATAAAAAGTTATGCTTTGTGAGTAGAGTGGATGGAAAGTTTTCTAGAGAGCAGCGTCTAAAGGGGAAGCTCCAGAATGTCAGCCATTCCTAAGGGTTAATCCATGGTGTCATATGAGCCAAAGATATAAAAAGAATCAATTAAACCTGCTCTTGAAGTTTGGAGAGTTCGCTTTACAGGATTCTCCACTGAAAACTCCAAGTTCACAAATGAGGTGCTATCAGGACCGAGAATAAAAGTGCTACTAGGATTTTGATCTTTGTGTTCAGACGCTCACTTCTCAGTGCTGCTCGCATGCCTCTTTTTCCTGCTCTGTTCTCTTCCTCACTCTCACAGGTGTAATCATTTCTCTCTCTCTGAACTAGTGGGACACACCCACTTACTCATTGGAATCACTCCTCTTCTTAGTATTAAAGGAGCAGTCTGATGTTTCATGCTGACTGCTAGACTACTAGCAGGGTAGTCCAGTCTCTAGAAAAATTTGTCATGAAATTATTGTGAAAAGAAATGAAATACTGGGATGTTGTTTCATCCTATTCCCTAATCCTTCTTTCTTCCAGTTTGACCGAGAACATTTCAGGGAGATCTTTGTGGACTTGAAGTGGTTTGAGAGTAAAGTTGGTAACAAGTATCTTAACGAAGCAGCCGGATTGGCAGCAGAAAAGGAATTTGCCAGCAAAAACATCAATAAAGAGGTTTGCTATTATGTCTACATTTGAATAAACTAATACTACTCAACATTGCACTATCCCTGTAAACAATAAACTATAATGTGCTATGTATGTGTAGGATTCCAGTCTGTGTCTGGGGCCTATAACCTCCACAGAAGGAGTGATTGGAGAAGGGAAAGGAGCAGTAGGAGATGATGAGGAAGAGGAGGATGACATGTTTGAAACCGAGTTCAGACAGTACAAGCGCACCTACTATATGACAAAGATGGGTGTGGATGTAGTGTCTGAGTAAGTGTATACACACATATACAATGCATAGAGAGAAAAAATGCTTTCTTCAGGTGATGCTTTTTGGTTGACTCACACTCAGCAGGTTAGGGAAAGTGTTTGGGGAAATTACGGAAATGCAAGGTCAAACATATGTATTTAAAAACCTTTCGTAAAGATTATGTACTGCTAAAGTATTTGATGCCCATACATCAAATTACGCTTTGACCGTGATTCATTTTTGTCTTTTCTCTTGGGCAGTGAGTTTTTAGCCATGCAGGCCAAGTGTTATGTGGAAGGAATCCAGTGGATCCTCCATTATTATTACCATGGGGTTCAATCCTGGAGCTGGTGAGAACTTTTTCATTTGTCTGTCTCTTTCCAATTTGTTTCCTTTCATTACAGTGACCTGGGCAGGTAGATCTCTTATTAAACCTGCGGCTTAGCAGGAAATTGTCTTTTTATAGAAAGCAATGTTCTTGAGGCAATTAGTCAGGGAAATTGTTTAATATGTCTTTACATCATGAGTGTGTGTCTCTGTAGGTATTACCCATACCACTACGCTCCCTTCCTGTCTGACATCAGGAATATATCAGGGTTAGAGCTGACCTTTGACCTTGGGACACCCTTCATGCCTTTCCAGCAGCTGTTGGCAGTCCTGCCTGCTGCCAGCATGGAACTGCTGCCAAAGGCTTACAGGGTAACTCAAGCACACTTGTAATATGTACAGCACAGTGTATGCTAATGGTTGATCTTTGATCTTTTCTTCTAAGTTTTTATCGTAAAAGAAATAAAATATTGAAAACATTAGGGTTTAAGTGGCGGCACAGTAGTGCAGTGGTTAGCACTGTCGCCTCACAGCAAGAAGGTCCTGGGTTTGATCCCGGTTCAGCGCGTTTCTGTGTGGAGTTTGCATGTACTCCCTGTGTCTGCGTGGGTTCTCTCCGGGTACTCCGGCTTCTTCCCACAGTCCAAAAACATGCAAAACTGGGGGTTAGGTTAATTGGTTACTCTAAATTGCCCATAGGTGTGAATGTGAGTGTGGATGGTTGTTTGTCTCTATATGTTTGCCCTGCGATGAAGTGGCAACTTGTCCAGGGTGTCCCCCGCGTTCGCCTGATGATGCTGGGATAGGCTCTAGCCTCCCCCCCTGCGACCCCTAACAGGATAAGCGGTAGAAAATGGATGGATGGATGGATTAGGGTTTAAGTGACATCCAAGCATGAAATTATACAGATGATAATATATTGTTTTATAATGTTTTAGCACCTGATGAGCAGTGACAATTCGCCCATTATCGAGTACTACCCTCTTGACTTCAAAACC
>KV751329.1:2267527-2305408 GCA_001698575.1 Mola mola | reverse complement strand
TCTATGGCTCCTCCTGTGGGTGGTGGGCCCACATGAGAACGGACCCATGTTTCTTTTTCGGGCTGAGCCCGACCGGACCCCATGGAAAAAGGCCCGGCCACCAGGCGCTCGCCTACGGACCCCTTCCTTAGGCCTGGCTCCAGGGCGGGGTCCCGGTATCCCTCCGGGCAGGGTACACAAGTCCTTGTTATTATTCACCATCATAGAAGTCTTTGAACCGCACTTTGTCTGGCCCCTCACCTAAGACCAATTTGCCTTGGGTGACCCTACCAGGGGCAAACAGCCCCCGACAACATGGCTCCTAGGATCATTAGGGCACCCAAACCCCTCCACCACAGTAAGGTGGCGGTTCCAGGAGGGGAGGACTTGTTAACTCTTTCTATTCCAGGTTTAATTGTACTAAAATAATGGACTGAAAACTGACAATATTATGATTAATTTTAGGTGGAGCTCGATTTCTATACTCATAAACATTTTTGTACGTGCCTATTCAAACTATAATCAAATATAAAATGAATCAAATTTTATGTGTATAGCCCAAAATCACAAATTACAAATGGTCACACTGGGCTTTGACAAACTGTGCAGATGTGACACCCTCTGCCCTTGAACTGAGTGAAGAAAAACTTAAAAAACCCTAAACAGGGAAAATAAGAAACCTCAGGAAGAACCACAGAGGAGGGATCCTTCTTCCTAGGATGGACAAACGTGCAATAGATGTCACTTGTACAGATCTCAATAGAATGAAAATAACAGATTAGTAAGAATGTATAAGACGTTCATGAGTCTATAAATCCAGATGTATGAGAAATCTATTGATCCAGAAGAAGGTGTAGTCTATTGGTCCAGATTTGTACTTGGCCATCCAGCCTAGGATCCAAGTCAGAAGATCTCCTGTACTAATGTTGGCAGTTGGCATCAGACAGGACCACCACGACCTAGAAAACTCACAGGATGATAAAACACAAAGACTCCAGGGAAGATGTAAAGTTAGTATAATGTTTTGTTAGGATATGGACAATTAGAGGAGCAGAGATAGAGTCAGAGGGAAGGAGAAGAGAGGAGCTCAGTGTATCATAGAGCATCCCCCTGGAGACATAAGCCTATAGCGGCTAGATTGGCCAGGGGCTAGATTGGCCAGCTTTAACTATAAGCTTTATCAAAAAGAAAAGTTTTAAGCCTACTCTTAAAATCAGAGGGTGTGTCTACCCCCCACACCAAGACTGGAAGATGGTTCCACAGGAGAAGTGCTTGTTAGCTGAAGGCTCTCCCTCCTATTCTTCTTTTGGAGATTCCGGTGATCACCAACAACCCTGAATTCTGGGAGCTTAATGTTCGGGTTAGGTAATAGAGTACTATTATCAGGTAAAGGCTCAGGAGGATTCAATAATGCAGAGACACACAGGGAGGTTCTTAATCAAAATCGTTTTATTCTGAAAGTAGGTGAACACCGGGAAATCTAACTAGATGGAAAAGGTACAGTTTAGGGACAAGCAAAACTCAGTAGTCAAGAAACGAAACAATGATCAAAACACAAGGAACTCATGAGGAATAAAAGCTGGACTGCTCACTGGGAAGACAAGACAATCTGGCACAGGAGGAAAAGAATACAGGGGTTAAATACACAAGGAATGGGTAGACAATTAGACACAGGTGAAACACAGTAGGGAGGAGAGGCAATCACGCACATCTGAGGGAGAAGACTTGACAGGACATGGGCAGACACAACAGAATTTCAAAATAAAACGGGAAACACAGATTGACGCTAACAAACAGACACGTGAATGACACCTTGCATCCCAGAACTTGGGGGATGAGTCCTCTAAAAGTTGGGGGTACATGATGTCCTTTGACGATACCCAGGAACACTCTTCGGGACCATAGCCCTCCCAGTCCACCAAGTACTGAGTTTCTCGTCCCCAACGACTGACTGTCGGTAGAATTTATTCTTTAGTGCCCCAGGCACTGACGTAAAAAAAGTGGAGACGACGGAAACACAAATAAAGCAGTATCTCAAAGCTTTGTTTTACTTGCAAGGAGAGCAATACAGTGAGTACATAGGTAGGTCAAAGTATTGTCTGGAGAGCTACCTCTCCGGAGCGTCTCTTTATACACACTCATTATGGGAAAAGATTCTTGGTATTTGACCTTAGCTATCTGTGTGTTGTTTTCACAGTCGCCCTTTGTTTGTAAATCACAGTATCACACAGAGATCTACATCATCAGATGGGTTCATGGTAAGGGTAAAACAGTTTATCTAGGCACTACTGCTCACTTTATTGCTTGCTTGTTCTGGCTTCTATCTCCCTATTTTCTGCCTTGTGGGATTATCATGATAACTTCTACAAAGCTCATGCTTTTTTAGCTTGCAGTTTTAGCTGCCTAAGTCCAATTATTCTAACACTGACAGCCAGCAGATGTTGGACAGTGTTAACTGGCTCACTATCAATGGTGCGTGGAGGAGGAGGTGGTTTAGAGGGTGAAATGAGGGTGGTCTTTTTAACCTGCTTCAACTTGCTCACATGAAATGAAGGGTGGATTCGGGAGGACCTAGGAAGTTTGAGCTTCACAACAGAAGGATTAATGACTTTTGACACAGGAACAGGATCGATAAATCTCAGGGATAACTTAAGTGAATCGGTTCGTAAGGGCAAATCTTGGGTTGAGAGCCAACCCTTCTGACTTGGACGGTAGACAGGTTCAGCTTGTCTCCTCTTATCTGCCGCCTTCTTGTAGGCCTTTAACGACTTGATGACATTCGACCTGGCTCTGGACCACATCCGGCGACAGTGACGGACCACAGCAGCTGTTGAAGGGGCGTTTTCGTCTGGCTCTGTCTCCTCCTCCGAGGGTCCACCAGAAAAAAAGTCCCGAGAGATGTCCAACCAGGGGCACTGCACATCCGCCTGCGAGGACGAGGTTGGCCAACCAACAATGGCCTGGACCTTTTGTTGGAGCATCCCAACTTGACCTTCCGATACAACACACCCAAGGAAAGAAACTGGGCTTTTATAGAGCTCACACTTCTCTGCTTTCTCGGATATCCTCTCCTGGGGAGATTTTTTCTGTCCAAAAAACAGTGTTTAATACAGTTCTCTGCCCACCATAAAACTGCCCACCATTGCCGTGGACCAATCTAAGTGAGGGTTGTGCTTTAGCAGCCATGGGAGGCCTATATTCCTACTTCTATTACAGAATGAGTGGGTGGTGGACAGACTCAAAGAAGAAAGTTTACTTTCTCCTGAAGATCATCGTCAAAAACTAGCGTCACTGGGGACGTTTGATGAATTACTTTACACATTAATCTGCCATCTAGGGCTGATGTAGAAAGAGGTTGAGGAAGCTTTACCCGGGACTACTGAAGTCTTTTGGCAATTTGGAAGCCCATCAAATTTGTGTCGGCTCCGGAGTCTACTAATGCTTGGAAATCTAGGGACACAGAATCCGATTGGAGCATTACTTTAGTTAGTGGTCTCTTGGACGTGCCAGGTAGTTTGGTTTTACTTACCAATGAAGAAGAGGCAGCGTTAGGTGTTGAAGACTTAACCGGGCAGGAGGCGATGAAGTGTCCCAACTATTCACAGTAAATGCATCTCCCCTTCACTCTCCGCTGCCGTTCCAGTGGATTGAGGTGGGTCTGGACGATTTGCATCGGTTCTGGTAACTCACTGGATTGTTCAGGTCTGTAAAATAATTCGTTAGACGGAGCAGGAGAAAAAACTCTGCTGGGAAAAGGGAGCAAACTGGAAGTGATGCTAAGTCTTTTATCTATTTTAGAGGCCAAATTAATTAATGCCACAAGATCCGCCGGTAGATTTAGTGGAGCCAAGCGGTCCTTTAGGGTCTCAGACAAGCTGTTTAGGAAAGCATCTATTAATGCCGGTTGGTTCCAACCGCTGTCAGCCACGATGGTGCGAAATTCAATGGCGTAGTCGTGTACTGAGTGCTTGCCTTACCTTAATGATAACAATGCTCTTGCTTCTTCTCTGCCCAGGGTTCTCAACTTAACTATTCTCTTAAGAAATTCTGACAAAGAATAGCACACTGCCGATCGAGGCTTCACTCAGCAGTAACCCAAGATCTGGCTCGACCAGTCAAATAAGAGATAATAAATTCAATTTTGGCACGGTCTGAGGAGAAGGCAGAAGCTTTAAATTCAAAAAGTATTTCACACTCGGATATAAAGGGACGGCAATCCCCAGACTCTCCAGAAAAAAGTTATGGGCGAGATAGGCCGAGAGAATGTGAACTCACGGGAGAAGCAGAAAACTCAGCTGCTGCTTCCGAAACTTTTGGAGCTATGGGAGAAGCAGACGATGGCTCTGAGATCTGCAGAAAATCAATAATGAAGTTCAATTACGCTGACAAAGTGGTGCATGCCGATTCATTGTGTTTTGCCACTTCAGACATTTCCTGGCGGACTAAACCGAGTTGCTCTTCCTGTCTATGGAGACGTGCTCCTTGAGCCTTCAGGGCTGAGCGAACTGGGTCTGACTCTGCTGAATCCATTTCTGGCCAGATTGTACTATCAGAAACAGGCTCAGGAGGATTCTGTATTAGTTGTAGTCTTTAAGATCTTATTAGGGCAGCCTGAAAATAAAGAATTACAGTAATCCAGCCTGGAAGTATAAAATGCATGACCTAATTTTTCTGCATCATGTTGAGTGAGGATGTGCCAGATTTTTGCAAATTTATGGAGGTGAAAGAAGGCTGTCCTGGAAATCTGTTTTATGTGTGAGTTAAAAGAAAGCTCCTGCTCAAAGATAACATCCCCACTGTAACTGTAAGAATGGTTTCTTGTAGTGGTATTAGAGACCAAGGCAATGCCATCCAGACTAACTATATTGTTGGATAATGAGTCCTGAATGTGTTTAGGGCCCAGCACCATTGCTTCAGTTTTGTCAGCTTTTAGCAGTAAAAAGTTATAGACATCCATCAGTTTTTAAGACATGTTTTTAATTAAGCTAACTGATGGGTTTCATCTGGCTTCATTGATAAGTATAACAGTGTATCATCTGCATAGATCAATCAATCAATCATTTATTTCTGAGGTGTGTAGGACTGAGGACAATGATTTTAGTTTTAGTGAGGAGCTCATTTGTAACATTCATGAGTGCTGTTTCTGTGCTGTGATGCTGTCGTAACCTGACTGGAAGTCCTCAAATAGATTATTATCCTGAAGAAAGTCACACAACTGTTAAAGCTTCTTGTTTCTCAAGAGTCTTTGAAAGAAGAGGAGGTTGGATATCCGTCTAAAGTTTTTTAACGAGTGGTTTAATTATAGCTACTTTAAAAGACATGGGCACATGATTTGTTACAAGAGATAGATTGATTATGTTTATTAGCGGAGTGGTAACTAAGAGTAAAACGTCTTTGAGCAGCGTAGTTGGTATGGGGTCTAATAGACAAGTTGATGGTTTAAATGAAAATTGTAATTAGCTCATGAGGGTCAATTGGGTAAAAGCTCTCCAAACACATACCAGGACCAGTAACCGCCTCTATAGCATGGGTTTACAACCCTCGGGCTGCAAAAACCCAATAAGGGCCACAGATGGTGACGATAATGGGGACACCAAGAAGTAAAAACCTAAATACAACCGAAAATATGACAACAGCTACATAAAATTCGGTTTCATTGCTACAGGGGATGCAAGTGCTCCAAGCCCTTTGTGTGTGGAGGGAAAGTAGCTAACGAGGCTATGAAGTTGTCAAAGTTACTTCACCATTGCAGAGAAACACTCTGCTCTTAATGAAAAGCCTGTGGAATAATTTTTTAGAGAAGAGCTGAACAAAACAGTCAAAGGTAAGTGCTAAAGTCTGCCACTTCAGTCAACGTTGATGTTGGTAAATGAGAGAATGTCACCGGAGCTTAACCAAGTACTGAATGATGCAGTTGAAATAATCAATTATGTCTAAACGCCTGCACTGAACACACGCTTGTTTAAACAGCTATGCAACAGCATGGACACAGACCACAAGCAGCTCCTTCTACACGCTGAGGTCAGAAGGTTTTCCAGGGTTAAGACCCTAACTCGTGTATTTGAGCTCTGTCAGTTGCTATTCACACAACACCATGCTACGACAATGTCTCTGGGAAACAAGCTAAAGGCTATCATTGAATGTGAGTTAAACTCTTGATTATTATGTGCTTAGCACAGTAGTCTGTGTTGCTTTTACTCCTCTTTTGTGATTGCATGCTAAACACAAGTGAAGGACATAGAGACCCGGCAGTGCAATCAGTGAGGTGATTAAGCTGGAAGGGGCTATAATTTACTTATGACTCCTCAGCTCTATTGGGATATGGCACTGAGTTTGTTGCAGATGATTTCTTTACATTTTTCAACAGTGTCGTCAGATATGCATCTGCTATAATAACAACCAACTCTTGATGTATAGTATCTATAAATATATATAAACAATTTTGAGATAATTATCTGATAAAAGAAGATTTTGTGCAGAGACTTCTAAATGACCATAAGACCAATGTCACAACAAGATCAAGGGTGTGATTAAAAGTATGAGTTGCTTCTTGTGCACACTGATAGAAACCAAATTAATCTAATAGTTGCAAAAATGTAGTTCCAAGGCTGTCGTTATCAACGTCCTCATGGATATTAAAGTCACCTACAATAATAACTTTATCTGTTTTAAGGACCAAGGCTGACTAAAACTCAGAAATGCAGATACAAATTCAGTATATGGTCTAGGTGTTCTATACACTTCAACAGAGCTGGCTGCAGAGTATTCATGGTATGCTCAGAAATGCTAAGAATGAGATTTTCAATCAGAATTGAAAATGGATGCAACTGCATCTAACAAAACTTATTGATATTTGAAGATCTTCAGTAAGAATTACTTGTTTTAGGCTTATTAAATCCACAAGGCTCTCATTTTCCAGTCATGCCCGATTTTGTGCAAATTAAAGACTGTTTCTGGATCAATGGGATGGCTTTTGATTGGAGTCAGCATAAAGAGGGCGTGTAAAATGAAGACACATGAGTGCCCAGAGAACCATATTTCACATTTTCATGCAAAAGGGTGAACAGACCTCATTCAGAATGGCTCCACTACTTTTTACTTCACCAAATTTTAGCCTAACTTTTAAGCCTTATTTAGCTCCCCACCGTGATGTCAATGAATACCTTGAACTATCAGTTTGATGCCAATTTTAGCTTACAAAACAAGATCATCATCGTTGATAAACTCTAGTTTAGAATCAGAATCAGAATCAGAATACTTTATTTATCCCCCAGGGGAAATTGTTTAGCATTCAAAGCTGGTGATGTGTCTTCTTTCGTGATACTGATACTTTTCAACACAATATTAACGATAAAGATACTCAAAAAGTCTTATAATAGTGGCAAATCATATAAGCCATAGCCATGCATAATACATTTATTCAAAGTGTAATTGCAATTGATTGAAAATGTTTATACAAACATATGAAAAAATAAACAATTTTACAGAAAATCCTATGATTAAATGAAAGAATTCTACCCTAAATATGGGTAAATCAAAATTCAAATATAACATGTTCCCATTTGCACTTTCATAAAAGATTTCTATATTTCTTTTACCTTAGGTTTATTTTGGGATTAGACTACGGCATCAATTTTTAATTAATTAACACCAAATGAGTAGCTTGTGTATCGGATTATTGATCCTGCATCACCAATCCACCCACTCCTCAAAGTTATAGCTTGTGTGTTTAATTATTAAAAATAACTAAAGTGTAAAAAGTATAAGTTGGTTTTAGATGGAATGATGGAGCTATTTTTTGAATGGCAGCAGTAAGACATCCTGCAGCCTCCACTAAATACTGGCTGATACATCTGCTGGAATTGAGTGCGCAGGGCAAGAAATGGTCCAGTGCTAACCAGTGTAAATTAATATTTGTGAGGATTCAAAAACACTGTGTTCCATGAAATTTTGTGGTTCTGGTGGTTTTCTTGCTTTTAAAACAGAGCAGGGGAAGCTTAGTACTAAAATTTTCAGGCTTAGCTTTTGGATGTAGCTACCTTTTAGCTTGACTATAGTATCTATCTTATCATCAAATACTCGTGAATGAGCATATATGTATTCCAAATGTATAACTGTTACAGAAAATTCTTAAATTATATGAAGCAAAACAAACAAATAAACAAAAACCCACTAACCCACCGGGATTTGCATTACAGGGACAAAGATTCAATCCACCATTTAGACCTAACCATCAACATATACAGTCATTGGGCTTGGTTAAAATGTTTAGAGAATACTATATTGAAGTGGTATTATAAATAACTTTAAATTTATGTTTTCTTATTGTACGAAGAACCATAAAAATTATTTGTCTTACTGTAGTTACAATCCTGTGAACCTCCGACAAAGAAGATAGGATTTAGCTTGCAGGTACTTGACCTGCTATGTTAGAATGAAGGAAACAGACTGCCATATGCAAGACACACAGAAACCCACATGCACAAGCACACACACACACACACACACACACACAGACACACACACACACACACACACACACACACACACGTACAGAGAGAAGAGACAGATTACCTCTGAGTGGGTTAACACAGAAGCAGCATGAGTTGACTGAAGGGAGCTAAGGAAAAATCATTCACCTGTATTGTCAGTATGAAGGTAAGTTCACTTCCCAGAGCTTCCTGTCCTAAAAAAAGCAAGTTTAATAAGAAATGTGTAAGTATATGTACATAAATAATAGAACTGGTAGTTGAAAATACTTTTCCTTAATTACCATAATGTCTCTATCTCCTTTTAAATACCAGACTGACTGAACAGCTATGTACTAGTTTCCTGTGTGTACTATGTTGATGAAGTGTTGCAGACTGCACTTTAGCAGCACTGAACGTCATATTACTGCTTGATAAACCCTTGAGCAGGTTGTAGAAGCCAGGCAATGCCAGGGATTTTCCTCTATAAGCTGTGGGGTAGAAAGCTCTTGGGGAGGCTAAACTACTTAGCGCGGTCCACACAACCTGCAGGCTCCACCACTACAGTAATTAATTTCACTTACATTCATTTGTGGACTGGTAAACATGTGGATAGTTCTTTTATAAGACTGTGTACGTTATATTGTTCACTGCTCGATGTCCATTGTTCACTAGAATCTATGGGACATTGATCCACTGTGAGGTATTTAGGAAAACATGAAGATGATGAGGCAGATGAAGTGGGAGAGATGATCTCCGTCCTTTCTTCATTTACTTCATATCTTACATTTTTATAAATATTATCAATTAATTTCACAGCTCAAGTATTTATTTTGTAAATTTTGTTTCCTTAATGTTGTTTCCTCCACATGGCCAGGATTTCATTTTAATGAAAGACTACCTAATTGTTTTTCAATATAAATCTACTCTTATGGTCGTTTAACCCCATACATTCCCACACACAATGCCTGAGATGACCGCTGTGAGCTCAAGACTGTTGGAATATGTTGAGAAAGTCAGGAGGAAGCCTCTGTTGATATAAATCTTTGTGAGGGGTTCTTTTTTTGTCCCTTAATAATGGAGTGAAGTATAAACAGTTATAGGAATACATCAGTCACAACATTAAAACTGCCTAACTGATATTTTATTGTTGCTGTCATGCAACAAAATAGCCTTGACCTTTTCAAGACGTGTACAGGGGTCTGTCCCGCAACTAGGGGGTGTCTTTACCTTGAGGGAGTGTGCTTATACTGTAATGATGTTCAGGTGAGTGAAAAAAAACAAAAAAAACATCCAAATGACTCTCATGACCAAACATTTTCCCGACAAACTGTTGCATGATCACTGTTATTCCCTTCACTGGTGAGTTAGTTAGTTAGTTTCAATGTTGTGGCTGATTGGTGTTGGTAATGGTGAAATACATTGAAGAGGAAGGTGAAGGAGAATGTACCTGAGCTGAGTTTTCATCTGCAAACACTAGATGGCAGGACTAGTTATCTAATGTTAGTCATACTCATCATCCTGTCGTCCAAATTAGGCAGTCATTCATCAAGAATATTAATAGTTATTATCCTTTATCCAGAGATGCATTTGGTTTAGTTAACACAATCCTTGAGTGATAATCCAGATTATCTCTGGCTACATTAATCAAATTTGCAGTTGAGTATTAATTACGTGAGATTTTTTTCAAAGAAGGCTGTCAATTATTAATATTTCAAATAAAGCAATTTCCAAAAGTCAGTTGCCTTAACATTTTTTCCTCTTTTTTTTCTTTTTTATCAAAGGCAGAATAAACTGTTTGCATTGTATTACAAGTAGTTTAGTTTACTGCTATTGATGAGGTTTGCAGTTCAAAAGTCATGTTATATTACCTTACACTACTACAAAACAAATGAGTGTAGTCACTCACGTTTAATGTATTATCCATATTTATTTTCACCGCATAGTTGTTTTGAACGGACCAGTTTTGCATTTATTTTCTAAGTAGTTCTAAGTAGTTCTAAGTTTCTCCTGCTCCCGTGTATCCATCTCAGGGTTTTGAGGCTCTCACCATGTGGCAGAAATTACAGTTATTCTACCAAGGGATTCTGGAAAATGGAGGCAAGTAATTATTTTAACTTTATCGATATAATTACTCATGTATCTCCATGGGACTATCTTAGAAGGTTACCACAAACGTTTGGTTAGTCTTTGCGTGATCTCTAATTTTTTTTGTTTTCTCTTTGTCTAGACAAAAGGACAGACAATTGGCCGCTAGTCTACTCTCCTGTGCCAATCAGCTGTATCTTTCTGTGCTACCTAGTTGTTGTATGGCTGGGGCCAGCGATGATGGCGAAAAGGCAGCCAGTCAACCTTAAACCTGTCATGATAGTTTACAACTTTGCCATGGTTGGTCTGTCTGCGTACATGTTCTATGAGGTACTGTATGTGGGAACATTCAGACATGTAATCTTAAGTGCTTCAGTTGAAAGCATGTGGACTTCTTTTTGGTTTTGAAGAACGGCTCAGGTGACCACCTCTGAGGTGTAATGACCCTACCAGAAGTTCAACACTGGGGACTCACCACCAATGTTTAGAACTGTAGAAACCTTTCGGATTTGAGGTGAAACATCTTCAAAACCAAAAAGAAGTCCAGATGCCTTCAACTGAGGCGCGTAAAACTACCTCAACCTGAATGACTGAGAACCTACAGAAACACTGATACATGTATGCCGCCAAAAATAGTTCAGTGTAACTGTTCACTTCACTCTCCTTACTTTCTGAGTGACAACGGTCTTAATAGCTATTGTTCGTTCAACATAGTATCACCAGTTTGTCTTGTAGTCTCCAACTACACTGATCAGCCACCACTTTAGAACCATCTGTCTGATATTGTATTGATCCCTCCCACGCAAAACAGCTCTAACTTGTCGGGACATGGACAAGGGGACTTCTGAGGGTGTCCTGTGGTACCCGGCACTGGGATATTGACAGAGGATATTTCGTGTTTTATGGGGTTGGAGATGGGTCTTCTGTGCTGCTCTTTGAAGAGTTAGTGGTTCTGTCACATCCCATGAATGCTTGGTTGATTTGGGATCTACAGAGTTTCAAAGCTAAGTCAAAGCCTTGGGCTCTTGTATGTGGCCTGGCATTATTCTGCAGTTGCATTGCCATGAGGAGGGGTACTTTGTCTGCAGTAATGTTTAGGTGGATGGTATGTGTGAAAGTAACATCATTAACACTCCATATAATGCCACAAGGGTGAATACTGCACTTTGGTTGAAGCATAAATCAGCAACTGTCAGCTTGCAATATTAAGCCTAAAAGGTGATACCATGTCGTGATTGTGTTCACAGCTTGTTTTATGCTGCCTCAGTGTGGCCACAAAATCAATTATTGCAGGTATAACAGTACAAAAATACCCCTTTATCACAAGAGGGTTGCACAGTATTTACAGTATGTGCCCTGTCTGTCAGGGAAACAGGAAGTGATTTCACTTATTCACAGCCAATTTGACAAAATGGGACGAAAGATTCCTGTGCTGACTGAGACACACTGAAGCAGAGATGAAAGCAGCTTTTGTCTTTCCAGTTCACAGCCTCTGCCTGGTTGGCCAGATACAGCCTGCTGTGCCAGTCGGTCGATTACAGCAGCAGACCACTCGCCATGAGGGTCAGTCTTTTGACTAAATCACACTTTATGCGTCTTATGCAGTTTAATCTTTGCTCTGAAATTATTTCCATGTGTCCATATGCAGGTTTTGGTCGACTTGTCCTTGATGACCAAATATACTAGAAAAGTACCCCACAATTTAAATACAGCCTGTGGCATTGAAATGTGAAATAAAATCATCTGCAGTAGCACCCTGTTTATAAGATGCTAAAATGATAATGATATTAACATATTCTTTCTGATGGATAGATGGCTAGAGTATGCTGGTGGTTCTACTTCTCCAAAGTTTTAGAGCTCAGTGACACCGTGAGTATGAAAGGAGTGAAAAGAAGTCATATAGTTTTTTCCTTGTTTACATCAAAAGGAGCATATTTGTTATATCTTCCTGCATGTCTGCCTTTGTGTTTATTTATGTTCTTTAGATATTTTTCATCCTGAGAAAGAAGAACAGTCAGCTGACCTTCCTCCATGTGTACCACCATGCCACCATGATCTTCAACTGGTGGGCTGGGGTTAAATATGTGGCTGGTGGCCAGTGTGAGTACATACAAGTCCACAAAGCTCACATACTCATGTTAAAAAGCATGTGATACTGAGTCTGTTTATTCATCCATAGCCTTCCTGATTGGTCTGATCAACTCGTTGGTCCATGTAGTGATGTATCTGTATTATGGCCTGGCAGCTTTTGGGCCGAACATGTCCAAATACCTCTGGTGGAAACACTACCTCACCTCCCTACAGCTGGTCAGTATACAGTATGTCAGTATGTATGTGTTTGCTGTCTAGTTTTGATTTATTTGTGGGGTCCCAAAACTGGGGGCCCACCCACAGTGTTTGGTCGGATACTGATACTGACCACCTCCAAGGTGTAACGACCCAATCAGAGTTTAAATACTGGGGACTCCCCACCAAAGGATTAAAACCGAAGAAGCCTTTGGATAAGAGGTGAAACATCTTCAAAACCAAAAAGAAGTCCAGATGTCTTCAACTAAAACACTTAAGAAGATGATGAGCTCCATATATAATTAAATTCTGTGGTTGAATACCTGGTTTGGGGTTAAGGTTAGACTAGTGCCCTGTCCAGACCTGGCGCTAACGTTTGTTTGGAGTGATTGGATCACAAGTGGACGGTTCTAAGTACAGGCAATCAGCAACACATTTGAGTTTCGATCATTCAGATCACAATGGTGTCCCGGGCCACAATGAACAACCATCTACTTCAGTGACGTCTTTAGCGTATGCAGTAGTACATTGTCATTTGTGCATTAACTGCATCATTTTATCATTGTCTGATGACCTGATAATTGTCTGAAAACTCACAGAGGTATTTTATGAGTAGCTCAAACATCGTGGTCAACTTGGTTTGCCTGGGAGAGGCCAAGAAATAGGTATTAATCTAATAGTTAATAGTAATCTGTATTGTTTCAGTTGATCTGCTGCTTCATCGTTAAGAAACAGGAAGCGCTCTTCTTTTATTTTCCAGCAGAGTGCGCTTGGTAATTGCAATGCTGCCCCCGCTACATAAAAGCAGTAATACATTTTGCAAACAGAAGTACTACTTGTGCTCATTTGAATACAGAGCAGGGAAATGAGATCTGTTCACAAGTGGTCACTCAGGATACAAGTGGAAATGCATTTCAAAACAGATGTGAACCCATGTACTCAGAGTTGTGCACTCAGATCAGTTAGGACACATTGTTATATCGGGTCTGAACAGCCCCTATAGTTAGGGTTATGCACAGGGCTGGAGTTTTGTGCCACTTTAGTTTGTGACCTCTTACTGCAGATATATTTCTGAGTATAGTGTAAAGTCGTGTGCACAAATCTTTTACAACCTCTTTGTTCACAGTGCACTTTTCTCAAACATCAGCTCCTGTTTAGCTAGCAGTATTATCGGTCTCATTGTTAGAGCTGCAGAAATGTTTTTGCTAACGTTAAAGTTTAGATGAGTCTCCAGGAAATGAATGTAAGTGTATGTAATGTCCCCAAAATTGATTAAAACAAATATGTGTGTAGGCTATGAAACACACTGGTAATTCTTTTGCTTTCAGAAGTTATTGTGAATATGTCTAACAGCATTATCTTAGAATGTTCAAAAAGCTTGATGAGTTTAACTTTAGGCCTTTTGCTTCGTCTATCAGTGCTCTGAGTGGCTGTCGGTAGTACTAGACAAACTAGCAGCACTGATGTTTCTCAACAAACCCGAGACTCCAGTTCCATCATCCTTTGTTGTTACTGGACCATCTGTTGTCTACTTATAGCACGATGAAAAGACAATGGCTATTGTAGCGTTGTTTTCTTTCTATATGGCTGGAACATATAGGTCAGTATGGTGGTTGGCCATAATGTAACAATAACTGTACTGACCTGAGAGGTGACCCATAAGCCTTCATTTAACAGTGTGTTTGAAAATTAGATGAACTGAAGCTGAGCTAGTTCAGTTAATAGACTGAGTCTGTTTTTGTGTGCGCATGTGTGTGTGAGGGCGTTTCTTTTGTGTTTTTCAGGGGTAATTATAAACGTTGAAAGAGGAGGATTGTGTGGTGAGGGATGGATTGATGCTCAGCATCCATTATTAGGGATGATGTTAGTTATCATTATCAGTTATAATTAAGAAACGATCTAGCCAGATTTTGAAATATTATGTTGGATGAAGTGTGTTGAATTTCTGAATTTGATCTCAATAAATTCATTTTTGAAAATATTGATAACCTGAAACATCAATTACACGCAAATGAAGCAGTCAGTTTATGTAAATATATATTACAGACATATTGTTTAATCGATGAAATAAATACACTCTTAGTATTTGTATTTTGTCTAAATGACTGAAACTTTTACTCTAGTTTAAAATTTATCCTTACATGTAGCCCTGCTGATTATCTAAGTGATGGTGTGAAGCCAGCTGGTTTCTCACTATTCAGGTAGCTTAGCAAGATTGTGATTTACCCGTGTGTAAGATTGTGAATTTGAGTCCCAGGAGATACAACAAAAATATCTTAGACCCACTGACCTAAATAAAGATGGACAATGTGTCTCCACTTCCTCCCACTGTATTAAAAGACAGCCAAAATGTCCTGTGTTCGAGTGCTGCCATCTGGTGACGTTGTTTGCAGATGTGATTGTGTGGTAGAACCATGGTGTGAAGTTTCTCAAGCAGGGCTCAGTTGTCAATCATGACGTTTCAATAAACCTAATCAGGTATTGTGCTGGGGAGCACAGTGCCAGTGCCCTGCATATGTTAGATTTGTCTATGTTACTACTTTGAATCATCCTCAAGCCTGATTAAAAGCCAATCGTGAATCAGATGTTTTGGGAACAGGGAAACATCTAGAATGTGCAGTGAAGGGGAACCCAGGAACTAGACATGGCATTATCATTGCATTAGTACTCGTATGATAAGGTCCAAAATGTAAATATGTACTTGGGATTTTCAATCCCACTATATTTACTATACCGTAAAATATAACAAATAAAAGTGTTTCATAAATAGAAATTTATCAATATGAGAAAGAAGATATAATTTACAGTGGGAGACTCTGTATAGTTTCATGTGTTGACTGGTTGTTCATTTTTCACTTTTCTAGTGACGTGCTTTGACATATTTTGTTGTTTATACATGTATGCCAATTTTTCCCAAAGCAGCTACTACCATTCATTTTGTGTATGTAAAATCTCCGTATTTGGCTATGAGAACTCCTATCTTCCCCCTTTTCCTTCTCAGCTCCAGTTTGTTACCGTGACCATCCACACCACTTACAACCTGTTCGCTGACTGTGACTTTCCTGACTCCATGAACATGGTTGTGTTGGCTTACTCTCTCAGCCTCATTGCTCTCTTCAGTAACTTCTACTACCACAGCTACGTTGCCAAGAAGAAAGGCAAGAAGACATGAGGAGATTGACAGAGAAAGAAATTTATTGGATAGGGATGAAAAGAGAAAAAAAACTTAGAAGAATGGATTTGGCAACATGAATGCAGAATGGGACGAGCAATGTAAAGGTGACAGAAGGATACAGAAGCATTTTACACTTGTTTGTTATGTAAAAAAAGGAATGTTAATTATGTTTCTTATGTACAAAAAACATGTTTATACATAAAAAACAAGTATAACAAATTAAGATTTTTAATAAAATTGAGCATTTTCTTATGTGTTATGAATGATGAATTGCCTTAATTGACTTGAACACACACAAACACACACACACACAGATATATTTAGAATAATTATGGAGGCCATTTATTTTCATTTTTCATTGTTTCTTCTGTTCATCCATCCAGTACAAAGCATACATTAACCCTTGCTTCACTCCTCCCCTCCCCCAGCTTCTAAGAGAAGAGATTTTTTCTAATTGCCACCGAGTCAGTGTATTCTTCTCCTGCAGCATGTCAGCCGTTGGCTCCCATTAGCTCAGTATCCGGCACACTCAATATACCCTTCCCCTTTTTAGATCAGGGCTCCCCTCCCTAGTTCATTCTCTGCTCATGGGGAAGCCCCATCCCACCCCAGAATATCCCAGGGCTCCATCTGTCATGATGTAGAAGTGTAATTGTTTGGGTTGAACGAGCCCATCCACTCCCCCTTGTGGACAGAAATGAAAGAATTATTAGGGCAGTGACTGAATTACCCACATCTGCTTCCCTTGCATTATATTTCCCCTGCCATCATCACTTATTCCCATTCTGACTGTCTATTTCTCCACTTTTATCTCCAGCAGCATATTGGTTTTGATTGTCCTCTGTTCCAAACTCAACAGTGGGGTAGACAAAATAACAGAACCCCACATGAAAAAGGGCTTTGAAGCCACTAAATCAAAGTTTCTCAGGCAGCAACTCGAGCGAGACATTTTAATACCCATCAGCACAATGTGGTGGCGCCTCTCTCAACAAAGTTCACAGCATTGGCCCCTTTATGTGGGAGTTTTCAAAGCAACATGAAACAACTTACAAAGAAGGCATGGGCGAAACTATTGTTGGCAAAAAACAATTGCATTCTAATATGGAAAGCTATTGCTTGGTGAAAAGAAAGACAATTTGACACGGACGAAGTTAGCTCGTAAGTTAAATCACAACCTCATTGACATTTAAAAGAGTTCAAGTGAACATGTAGTGCAGTACAGCAGGAGAAGGTGTAAGTAATAACATTAACAATGGCAGTTACCTCTGCATGCATGCCCACTCATAGACTGGGTTTACTGGACAACTAGCAGTATGCTCTACTGTAAAGTTTTGGTAATGGCTCCTGAAACACAACTGCACGTATCAAAGCAACACAAGAAATAATACAATTGAATATTCTGTTGCATTCTTTTTCTTATAATCAGCCTATATTTAAAGCAAGACTGTAGATCGGGAGCAAGTTTGGAGCAAGGTTGGAAGCCATTTTGCGAGAATCAACAGCTGCTTTCACAGATGTATAATGCTGAAAGAGCCTGAGACTGTTTCAAAATTGCTCCTGCTATCCAAGTTTAACATTAGAGCAGCAAATGCATCTCCCATTCTGCGATCGGCTACTGAAGATTTGTTAGACCTCAAAGGTTACAATACTTCACTTTGGTTAGAAAAAGTGCAGCAGGCTTTGTCTACTTTCTTCATTGGTACTTGAAAAGCTCTGCAGTATGGGTGATTTCTGAATGTTTGACACTTGGCTGACATCAGACAGTAGGCTTTGCATGTATGAGTGTATACTTATATATATATATAAGCATACATGAGCATACCTGCTAAATTACATAATGTTGGCCAAAACAAGTGTTTCACCAAGACAGCATGGACATTTTGGCAGTTCTCACGAGTTCAGAGGGTTAAGCCTTTGTTTTTGGGTTAAGGTTAAAGACTGCCCTCTGGTGACGAACATGTTTTTGACCTTGACCATATGGACTTTTAATATAACTAATTAATCATAACTAAACAAGCAGTCAACATCATGCCTGAGGCATTCTGATTTCATACTGCAGTCCACCAATGACAGTCTACAAAAAAAAAAAAAAATCTTGTTTTTATCTTGTCTTCTACTTAAACAAACTAAGGAACTAATCTTGACCATTTGAGGGTGGGGCCTAGCACTTTAGAAATGATACATGGAACTTACCATTCTGATGCAACAACTTGTAGGTGACCTTGTACAAGTAGCTCTTCCTCTTTTTCCTGGGAATCCGTCAAACATGTACGGCTGAATTACTCCAGTATTAGAACTTGCCACTGGGCAGCATATAGTAGACTAGTCTGAAGATGATGGACCAGGTAAGCTCTGGCTCACTCTGACTGCAGATGAGGGGCAGAGTGATGTGTGGAGATGGGGCAAGGCTATGAGAGCCCTCACACTTGGCCTAGTTGGTTCATACTGTGCTGAAGCCATGGGCTGTCTCCCGCTGGCCTGCTCTCAGATTACTCTGAGCCCCACCATGGGCAGTAGGCAGTATCGGCAGTATCAGCATACCTGGGGAGAAACTGGACTCTGTGGGTCTAACATGCTTGTCCACTGTACCGATGGAAGAGTAACACATTTATATACCCCCACAACCAAGATGAAGCAAAGGTTTTGGGTTACATCCAAGTGATTTTAAGATCACTAATTCACCTAAAAAATAAAAGGTTGAAATATGTAATTTTACAAAACTGGTAAGAATTTTTTTAGGGTTTAATCAATGGTTGGGGCAGGACTCTAAGATTGTGTGTTGTTAAGGTTAAGATTTAGACAATTAGTTGTTATGGGGTAGGGCTAGGGAATGTATTATTTCAATACAGGTTCTTACAATGATAGATGTACAAAGATCTGTGTGTGTAGGTGAATAATTGTATCACACTGGAGTTGAGATGGAGATCAGATTAAGTACCAGTACCAAAATATGGCTTATAATGCTACATAAATGTGCTCTGCGTTCTTTTAGCATTGGCCATACGGTGCCGTATCGCACCCAGTGACACGCACACACGCTTGCCAGCAGTCCATTTTAAGAGCAGTGTCCCTCAGCCTCAGTGCAAGCACAGCTCCAGGTTGGTTAGTACTGAGTGACCAACAGCTCAGGCATGGCAGACTTCCTGGCACACAGTCGCACTGACAACTTACAATTTTGCAACCAGTTGACGGGTTTCCTCTTGTTTGTTAAGTTGCTTGTTACAGTCTAAACATTAGTGCTTTTCACTTACATTGTGACAGGACTGAATAACTTTTGATTGGCATGCGTGTTAATTAAAATACTTTGAATGCCACGGTGGGCACGGCATGAATTGACTGAATTAAAAAAGAGCAACTTCTGTGCTGTGAATGTGCTTAAATCTTTGTTTCCTGATTCTTTTTGTGAATTTTTTCATGCCGGTCTCCTTGGTAACAGTGTTAGCCATTGTTTGGACTGAGGTCAGTTTGAGGTATGCTGTAATTAATAACAAGGTTAAAGAGGGAGAGTATCTAAGCACTCTCAAAACCGTGGCTGCTAATTCCCAGCTAGTGAGAGGAACTGGGATACACACACACACACACACACACATATACACACACACACACACACACACACACACACACACACACAGATAATGGCCGATAGTGAGAGAGGTTTGGCAATAAGAGGCTGATAAGAGTGCTTGAAGGTGAGCCACTGGGTTGTTTCATACAATGAGGGTTAACAAGAGGCTGCAGCAATCTGCCGTGATGAGAGAACACTCTGCCACAGACAAGCTAGTGTTAATCAGCCAAACAAGCAGCTAGTAGGTCCCTGTTAAGTGTGTGTGTGTGTGTGTGTGTGTGCGTGTGTAGTTAAGTGTGAAACTCTAAGTATTTACCAATACCCAATACCAAGACTCTGGGAGAGGATCCTTTCCGTCTCTCTCTACATATTTAATATTAAGTATGAATCACATCTGTCCAAAAACATCAGTCACTTTGTTATCACTTGTGTGTGTGTGTGTGTGTGTGTATCCGTGTTTTTCCATGTGTTTTTTTTTTTGTTTGTTTTCAACAAGAGAAGCCCCATCTGTTGGGGACTTCCTCCCCATTTATGGACAATAGGATGAACCCGATACCACCTGTATCCGTGTTATCAAAGTTATATGGGGAACTTGCTTTTATTCTTGACAGGCAGTTAGCTTGATTTATGGCTTTTATTGTTTTTTGTGGGTCAGACAATGTCAGACAAAAAAGGACTTGTTTCAGAGGAGCTCACTGGGTGCTTTGAATGATATTTGCGTGATTTTAATGTGCAAAGTTAGCCCAAATTTTTTTCCTGTCCAGCTGTCACTTCTATCTCATGTTGGCTGGTCGGTCCGCCGACCTCCCACCCGATGGTACAATTTTGTGCCAACATTTATGGATCGCAGATGATTAATCTATTGTTATCTACTCAATGTCACACACTGCTCCTGGTTTTCCCCTCAACCACCCCCACACTACCTGTTTAACTACCTGCCCTCATTAAGCTCAACAGACTCACCTGTTGCTCCCAGCCTCCTTTTAACCAGCTCCTCCACACTCGCTCGCTGCCAGATTGTCTTTAGCAGCATGCAAAGCTTTCTAGCCTTTTCCCCCGGACTGATCTCTCGGCTAAGACCCTGCCTGTCACGGACCTGTTGTCCAGGTCTCTGCCCCGGTAACCCGACCTGCCTTCTACCTCTGGACTTTGCTTCTGCTCGTTCCCCGTCTGCTTGCTGCCTGCCTGGACTCCCTCCTCAGAGGGTCCTGGTTAGTTCAGCACTTGTTGTGTGCTCACCACCATATCATTGTTTGTCTGGACTCTGTTCCACAAAAGCCCTGAACTTTATGGGTTTTGATATGTGCCGTACTTGGGTCCAAACTCACACCCACATTTTATCTAGTGCCACCGTGAAATTCTTTTTTTGGGGAAATATGGTTTACCAATGATGCTGTTACGTGTTCTCGTCCCTCTCAGGTGCCTCTGACTGGGTGATTATTGAGAGGCCCAATCTCCATTTAAGGAAGACTGGAGGAAAAGTAATTCTCTCTCCCGGACAGCTGTCTAAGGTTGTTCACAACAGCCTGGTTCAGTGTGTTTGAATCAAACCCTGTAGCATTTATTCCCCTTGGTGCGGTTTGTTTTGGTTGGTGTAAACACAGTCCGAGACTTCTGGTGTGGACCACACAACCAGAATCTGAATCACACAGGAGTGATTGCTGGAACGGTTTATAACCACACCATCGTCACTAGTCACAGGGTGTGTATTTAAAGTGCTGTACAAACAATCTGTTTCTATTCATTCTTCAAACTCCTATTACATGAATGTAAATCCATATCAGTTTTCTGTGGTTCATTTACCTATATAAAATGAGCATATTTGTCTCTCAAACTACATTAATAAACTTAAATTATTAATAGAAAAGAAAAAGAAAAGCAATAGCTTTGGATCCATCAGATATCTAGATTGTCAGAGCTTTACATCATATAGAACATTATGAACCGTGGCAGCTTCAATCTCATGAGATTATCGTTGCCCCTGACTGTCTACGTGACTTCAATACAAATCAGGATACAAATTTAACAGCGTGCCTTGTGCTTCCATCGTCATGATTGATGCTACACAGGCCTGGGTCATCTCCAACAAGCCTCTTGACAGTGAAGCAGTATACACAATGGGACGAGGGCTGCATTATCGCTTTCTCACTTCTGCACAGTGTTCTTTGCCAAGACTTGCAAAAATGCAGACACTGTCTGGGAAAAACTGAAAGGTACAGACAAGTCAAAGATTTAGCAGGAAGGAGAAAGGGATTATTTTTAACTACTTTTCTGTTCTCTCGCGATACACTCTACATCCTCTTATAACAAAGGAAATAGTCAAAAGTCTAGCAAAGGTATGTGAAAGTCTGAGTGCTTCTCTTGGGGCTTCTCTTGTTGAAAACAAAAAAAAAAACACATGGAAAAACACGCATACACACACACAAGTGATAACAAAGTGACTGATGTTTTTGGACAGATGTGATTCATACTTAATATTAAATATGTAGAGAGAGACGGAAAGGATCCTCTCCCAGAGTCTTGGTATTGGGTATTGGTAAATACTTAGAGTTTCACACTTAACTACATGCACACACACACACACACACACACACACACACACACTCTCAAGAAAAAGATGTGTCACAAAGACAAACTGAGGAACTATATTTGTGTGCAGCACAGAGACAGGATCAGGTATTTTGACAAGGAAGCTGATTAAAGTATGAGGAAAAACAGGAGGGTCAATCAGCAGAACTGTCTGGATCAAAATCACTACGTGCTGAAGTCATGTCTCTAATTCACACAGAATCTGAATGCTAGATGTTTTTAGTTTACAAACACACATGAAAAGAACACTTATGATCGAGACACACAGAGGTGCTTCACTCTGGCAGAAATTTTATCCATACAACTTAATTGATTCACATATGGGAAAGGAAGTTGTTTTTATACAACTTCATAGCAAATATGTAATTACATGTTAGAACACAGCATCATGTACAGTTAATTCGTTATAATGTTCAAAGTTTGAAACATTAGATGATTGGTGTAGTGCCACCACCAGGAATATCACTGCATAAAGCATGCTGAGGAAGTTTGGCGTTGGAATGTTCCCGTGTGCCAAGGCTGAAGAAGAAGGAGAAAAGGAAGAGAAAGAACGGAGGAACCACTGGCAGCTCTGCTCCATTTCGCTTTTGCTATTTAATTGTAAGCATGAAACTCATGAAGAAAAAATGGTCAAAGGTATAAGAGACAAGTTCCACGTATGGAAAATATTGGGATGGTGGATGGGCCAATCACATGCAGGGGTCTGACCCAGAACATCTGCCTTCATGTCATGTGGGAAACAAAAAGTTTTATATATGATTGTTTAAAATCACTATCTCAAGTATGTAACATAAATGCAACATAAATTATACCACATAGTAACATAACCAAAATTATTTCAATCTAAACCATTATCTATTTTCTAAAGCCTAGCGCTGTCGCCTCACAGAGAGAAGGTCCTGGGTTCGATTCCCGTGTCAGGGTGTTTCTGTGCGGAGTTTGCATGTTCTCCCTGTGTCTGCGTGGGTTCTCTCCGGGTACTCCGGCTAATTGGGTTAGGCTAATTGGTCACTCTAAATTGCCCGTAGGTGTGAATGTGGGTGTGGATGGTTGTTTGTGTCTATATGTCAGCCCTGCCATGACACCCTGGCGACTTGTCCAAGGTGACCCCACCTTCGCCTGAAGATGCTGAGATAGGCTCCAGGCCCCGCGACCCCTAACAGGATAAGCCGAAGAAGATGGATGGATGGTAGCATTTATGGCTAAATGCAAACAAACTACCACTATAGGTCATGTGACATACAATATCAGAAAAGTAATATCAAATTAGTTTTTATTCATACATTTAGCATCCAGCGTGATCCATGGCATCTTGCAGTAATCCTTCACTGTCTCTTGTCTATGATTATTGAATATGTAAATCAACTGATTACTTAACAAGAAAAATTATAAACCTCTGTTCGCTGGATCGCACTCAAAGTATTACACAACTCTTTGTCCTCTGTTCAGCCCAGCGTATCACCTCTTTACATTATTTAAGGCACAAAGGTATTTCTCAGCGCCCCTTTTCTTCTCCTCTTCCCCTCCACTTGTTTCTTTGCTCTGCTCGCCTTTCATCTGCTCGGCTGATCTCTCCTCTCAACTTTCATAGCTCCACGCTACACTCCTTGCCTCCTCTCATATCCTCTCCTTCGTGTCCCTTTGGGTGTCCTACCTGCACCTCTCCCCTCTCGACTTTTCACGCTTTGCCTGGCTTCGCTCCTTATCCTCCTTCTTCTCCCTCGTCTCTTTCCTGCCATCCTTTCCTCACGTCTCCCTCCACCCTTCCTTCCTCCTCCTCCCCTCCTGCCGTCAGCCCTCCTCTCACCACCTCGGTTCACCCTCTGATGATTGCCGGCCGCATTTCATTTGACATGAAGACAAAGGGCTGAGTACACATGTGGTTTCTCTGCGAGTCCTGTGTAATATGAAATATTAATGTGGGCATAATTTGGCTCCCTAGATGAGGGGTGCAGGTGGGGGTGGTGGGGGCTTTGTATTTACCAGTGACTGCCGTTTTCCCAAAGGATGGTGAAACTGTCAGGATGGATTGAGAAATAGTAAAGATAACAACAACAGAATGCTTAATGTTGGCAGCTTCCATGGCCTATTTCTGTCTCTGTGTTTAATGGCTTTATTGGCTCGCTGCCTGTGTTACTGAGGCTGCTCTCCATGTCAGCCTATTCCAAGTTAAAGGTGCTATGTGCAGTGTTTTTCAGCCATCAACATTCATGGTCAAATTGGTTGTGAGAGACTGGTATAATTACCATTATCAATTGGAAGCCTCTCTTGCACTTCAGTGTCTTTTCTTGTCCTAAATCTGGTGTTTACCATAAACAACGCTGCTGAAAAGAAGATGGTTCTAATTGTTGCTTCTTTTACCTTTTCTCCGTTTCTCTTTACTTTCCTCTACTTTCATTCTGCCCAAGGCTTTGATGAAAAACCACCGGACAATTTCAACAGACTGGAGTTTAGTTGTATTTAATTGTGTGCCTATAGTTGCGTTGTTTTTAGCTAAGAATAACCTGCAGTTTAAGCATGGATGATAAATGTGGAGGGTGTAACAATATACATCTGTAACAGTTAGCTAAAACATCTTAGCAAGGATGTTATAAAATGTTCCACAAAACATGAAAGGATGTGCTTAAAGGAGAACTCTAGTATTATCTAACCTATGCTCTTTTTCCATCTCTCAGGCTCTAAAATTAGACAAAATACATATTTTTTTGAAAATAACTCCAGTATGGAACTCTGTTACTAGGACCACTTAGCTTGAGAAGGCTAGATTTATTTCAAAGTAATGTCTGATTATGTAAAAATTTATCACAGCATGGAATAAATAGTTTGAAATAAATCTACACAAATTTGTTTTTCCTTCGTCAACATCTAAAAAATTCTAAAAACCAGTGCCCCCTCAGCAATTGACCAGTTGTGCCTGGGGTGTCATTGCAGGTATCGACTCCATGTTACCAAACACTACATCAACATTTTAACTTTAGTAGGTGATGAGCAAAAGGAATTTATTTCCAATGTTTTTACAGGCCCAACACCATTGAATTGTATAGCCTTTTCAAGCTGTTTCTAGTGACTGAACTCCATACTAGAGAAATTTTCTGTATGGATTTTATGACATTTTAGAGTCTTAAAAAACCGGCAAATAGGGGTTGGGTTAAAAAATACCAGAGTTCTCCATTAAATTAAATAGATCTTTTAGGCTCAAAAACTACGTAGTGAGAAGTGAACTCTGATCTCCTGTGTGTTGTTGTGTGTGTGACCCCCTACTTAACTCTGACCTAAACCCCTCTTTGGAATCTTGTGTTGAAAACTACATTAAATTGTGCAATTGCTCCATCTCATATTGATATATTTACATTGTGGTTTGAAACCCAACACATCATCCAGACCCACAAAGGCACATTCTGGGTTTGGATCATTAACATGTAAGTAGTTATCGATGACAAACCATTTTTTTCACCATTCTATAAGGAAAGCCACATATCTGGGACAAGAATTCCATCTTGGCACATCATTTGGAGCCAGCCTCTGCACAGCTGTGACCAGGAGGTGGAACCATCTTATTGAGTTCCCGCCCACACACCCACCAACCCAATTGCATGCAAAGTTCAACTGTCAATTTGGATGTTTCACTCCTTTTTAAAACAATATTAACTAAGTAAACTGATCATTAACATGAACACTTAAACACATATCAGATAAGAACTAGCTGAAATGGCCACCATCATTTTTGAAAAAAATGATTTGGGGATGAATAAAAAATGGACAAGGAGTGGTTTATGGCCTATACTGTAGCCCACCACCAGAGGGTGATTGAGATACTCTGGCTTCACTTTGTGGATTTCATAACTTGGCTCTAGTCCATGTCAAACAGGAGTGAGGATGTAGAGTGCCCAATGAACATGAGTAATTTATCATAACAACCAAAATAAGCTAATCCCTAAATCACAGTATCTGATGTGTAATTCAGTAATGATCAGTAGTATTGATGTGGATGTGTGGAAATGTTGTGTGGTGCAGGTGTTGTGGAGGGAAATCATAGACAACAACCAAAAAGGGTGCGGGATGATGGGAGAGAAACACCACCCCAGTTAGTGCCAGACTTTTATCCCTTTCTGGAACACAGGCCCCATGTGCTCCAGATGTGACTGCAATCAGCTCCTCCAACTGACAACCTAAGAGAGACAGAGGTGTAATTGACACATCCACCCATACACTCTTATGCAGCAGCAGGGCTGTCACAGGGAGCTCTCATGTCCTCCTCATCCTTACAGTCCATGGTTTGGATGAGATGCAAAGCAAGGTACCAAATTGGCAGCATTTGAGCCCAGGATGGATAACTCTCAATGGTTTTATCACTACACTGAGAAATGGTATAAATGATTGATTTAATGTGTGTCATTTGCACTGCTGTAAATACATTTTGTGAGAGTAGTAATACCTTCTGAAAATATTTAACAAAAGGAGCAAACTATCGTACTTTTGCCCAATCACATGTTGTAATTATTATTAGTCAATTATATTGACTTGATGGTTTGCGAGATAACAAAACGAAATGTCCATGTGTTTATTTCTGTATACAACATAGCATGCAACTTAACATACCATAACTAACGCATACATGTGCATCTGTATTTTTAAGACCTTGCATCCACGCGCAGCTCATCAATTATGAATGTAAAGGTGAGGCAAAGCCAAATACGTCAGTTTCAGGTGAGGTCATATCATGTAGTTAATAATAAATCCAAAAGAGCAAAAGTCCAGAGAGGAAACCAAACTCTCTGTCCCGAAAGCTAGTGTCACCAGTCATCTGCTAAACCTAGCCAGGTGATTTTTTTCTCACTAAGCCTAACCAAAGCAATTCAGACTTTGTGTGTGAGGAAGGGATATGAGCCTTTTAGCATTGGCCTCAGATACTGAAGAGGTGCATTAACACATTAGCCATGGATGCCAAAGGGTAACCTGTGCCTCTGGATGTGATAGCTGATGAGCTGGGATGAGAACAGGTATAACATTGTATTGGCTTAACTGGGGGTCATAACCATGGGCAGGCATTTTACCCCATAATCGCAACCAGAATGACAGTTTTACTCATTAGGACTGGTGTTTGGTGGCGAGTTGGTCCAGCCAAGGTCAATATCTAAACCAATACAGGGTCCACAATAGATTAGAAAATATAGACGCGCTCCCCCTTAATGTGCATGCAAACAAATACACATGCCCTGTGGGTGCCATCCTATTCACGTGAATGAGACAAGGTCAAGTCACTTGTTTAATTCTCTGTTTATATATATTTCTTCACTTTCACTCACTCTGTCTCTCTCTCACACATGCATACACATAGACACACACAAACATTTTCACACACACGCATGCGCACTACAGTTGCATCACCAGTGAATTAACATGCCGTTCTGCGTTATTAAACATGACACTCGGCCCAGATAATGGAGCCTTTCTTCATCTCAATTTGGAAGGCTAATCTTATTGCTTTGATTAGCAGCAGCTTCATTTGCATATCAAGGCCTCCCCTCCTTTAATTCCTCCTTTGCAAATCCCTTCTTTAGAGCAGTAGATAAAAGGAATCTATCTATATGTATCTTTCTTTAGAATCTTTCCCCCTGTCCCCTCTCTTGTTCTTCATTAACTCCTTTTTGTGCTCCAATTCTTTTCCTTGTTTCTTGTAATCATTGTCAGATCTGCTAAATTGACTTTATTTCTGTCACGTTAGGAAAGGTGCCTATAAAAAAGTAAGAAGAGAGGTGAAAGTGGAGTATGACTTCATCAAAATGGGATTTGACATTATGGCTGGTAATCCTAGTTACTTATTGTCCAGCATGATTCACGGTCGAGGAGCTAAGATCAGAAAAAAAGAAATGTTTCAGCAAGAGTTTAAAATACAGCCGACCGTTAAAGTGTAACCACAAGGTTACAATACAATAAACTTAAACAACTGCACTTTGGCCACTTTTTGTTTTGGGTTGGCCCTGAGTCAAGCAGAGAAAAGTGAGGAAATGTCTCCTACCTACTAACATGGAGGGGGAAGGTTTATGACCTATACTGGAGCCAGCCACCAGAGGGTCGATCAAGATGTGTTGGCCTCATTTTTGTACATTGAATTTAAGTTTGTGTTGCAGTTCCAGAGCAGTTTTTGTTGTGTCTGAGCATGCATTGTCGTCATGGGGGACCCAGTGTCATCAGGGTGCAGGTGCCATGGGGGTATTTTTGGTCTTCAAAGGTGTTTGGGGCAGATGTTTTGTGTCAAGTGGCCTCCACATGAATGTCAGGATCGAGGGTTTCTCCACAGAACTTTGTACTGTAGTGCGGTGATCAGTACCATTCACTTAAACTATCAGTGGTGGCAATTGTCAATCCTAAAGCATTGCTCTTCAGTACGCTTTGTTCACAAGACAATGGTTAATGGTCATTTGCCAAATCTTTGTGGTGTGATTTCTCAAAACTTGTTCTGATTGTATTATACAGATACTGACTTGTCCACTCCCACCTCCATAGTGGAAGAAGTTTAGTAACACATGCTCGTCCGTCCGTGTGTCTTTGTGACTGTCTGGACCTAAAACTTCAACATTTTTAACTTTCAAATGCAAGGTTAGTGTTGTTGATGATGATCTGGATCCTGACTCTTGATGTTTTTATGAAAGATTTCTTCACTGTTGCAAGATAAGACACTTTTAGATGTTTTTACTTGACACAAATAATCAAAGCACAAAGGTATAATATGTTTTACATTCATTACTTTATACATTTTCTTGATAAATTGAATCTTTTACACAATGTCACTCATATACAGTATTTCAGACATATGAAATGGAATGAAACCTCCTCAAATTGGGTGAGGTTCTGTAGTCTCTGACTGTCTTGTTATGTGCTGTTAATGCTGTTGAATTCCAGCACTGCTGGCCTTGATAAATAACCTGCTGATGTTCTTAATGAAAGCTTAATTCACAAGGATCGAGAGAACATAAAAACTAAACCGACTGTTAACTGTAGGAACAAATGTGAAAACCAGATTATAAAATGTTTGAGAAATTTATACTATGGCATGAGTGTAAAAAAACGTAAGTGTAAAAATAAATGCTGAATTGCAAGTGTTAACGGTCAACCTGAGGCTGGTGTTATGTCACATTGTGGAACACACCGAACGAGCTTATGTGACAGATAAAGATGCTGTCGTGGAGTTGGGGGGGGACACCATGTTAAATGGTGATGAGCTTTTTTTCTAAATTGCATCTGGGCATCGGCACACAGACCTCTTGTGTGTGTGGGTGGGACAATGCAGAGTAACATTGATAGTGGCTGTCTTTTATAGGATGTTTTATATATCTATAAAGAGCTTCAAGGCCATGTTGACTTTTCCTGTTGATTCAGAAACGCTATCAGCGGTTGGAGAAAATGCCTCTGCTGTGTGATATCGAAGTTAGGAGCAGCATCAAAAGCTTTTACCTATTCACAGATTGTCAACATGGAAAGTTTAATGCGCTTCAGTATTGTAGTCACTATAATGGGCAATTTCAGAGCTGCCAATATGTACAAGCAACATAATACTGTCATTCTGTTAGCATTATGGATGTGCAATGATCTGGCACCATTTACATTGAATGGAATCAAACACCTTCCATTTTTATATCTTATGGAATTGTATTTTTATGGTTTTCTATTGCCTATTTGTACAAGTGTTCTTGTATTGAAAGTGTGATTTTTATTTTATAATGAGGAGAAACACAGGCACCAAGTAAATCAGAAGACATGCCAAAACATTTTTCTTAAATTTTAAGTTCAATTTTTTGAGGCTTCTTCACACATTTCAAACACTATTGCACAACTGTTTGTTGCACAACTGATTGGAATGTAAATGCAAAATGAAAAATGACGTAACACCAATAAAATAAGAATACATTTCATTAATCCTACCACAGACTCCTCTTCATGTTCTACTTTCTTTAATTGTGCAGTTGATTTGATTTAATTTTAAATCTAACTGTATAGCCACTTGCAGCTATAAATCATTTGCTGCCACTAGTACTGAGTGTAGTGTATGTATAGTATATTGTCATGTCCCAAATCCCAACAGGTGCACTGCTCGCAGCACTCTAGAATTGGGGCTTTCATTATATTGTTCTCAAAAACCCCCAATGTTTCTTAGCAAAGAACTGATCAAGGAATAGGAAAGTATCCCAGGACTCTTCTATCTTTATATGGTGCTATTCCTGTGACATGGCTACTGGTGTGTATAAGCCAATAAGGCACACTCCCTGGTTCAGTAAGAGATGTTTTTCATCATTACCATGAACATACACACTGTAGTTACTATTCAGCTGTATCAATTTAAATTGTCTTGCAAGTGTACCAAACCCACACATGCAAACACCCCCAATCAGAAGCAGGCTAACATCTCTGATTGGCAGTATTGTCGTTGTCACTTTTGCAATGAAAACCAGATCACTAATGCTGGCAGCCACATACAGACCTTTTGTTCACGGTTTCCTTTCAGCTCATGAATGGATTTCTGGCTTTTATGTAAGTAAATGGATTGTGTCAAAAGCAAAAAATAACCGTAAGAATCCAAATTTAAACTAACCATTCTGATCTCATAATTACATAAACACATTTCAACAAAGGTACAGACTTCAACATGTTCAACATGTTCTCCATCAAGTAACTGCCCATCTGTTTGTTTTAAGTCTTCCTTTCTCCAATAGTGAAGTTCTTCCTGTGCGGAGTTTCCACAGTTACAGTATTCCATTTGTTCCACAGTTAGGCAGGGACAGCCACCAAGGAAAACAGTGCCTTGGTTGCACAATGGCAGACATGCTTTGTTTAAAAGCACTCAGAAAGGCATAGTGGCATTGAGTCTACAAGGAACCAACATGAATGTGCATGTTTCCATTTCTCTATGGCTATTACGCTGTGCAATCAATATTTGTTCAATAACAAGTTTAAGTTGAAATATTGAGTATTTCCACATGAAAAATTAAAGTACCTCAGTACTATGAGGTTCAGGAGGATTCAAAAATACAGAGACTCAAAGGGGGATTTCTTAATCAAATCCGTTTTAATCAGTACCTGGGTCGACACCGGGAGATCAAACTACAAGCAATGGTACAATTTAAGGGAACAGGCAAACACAGTAATTGAGCGACAAAACAAGATCAACCACGAGGAACTCACAAGAAAATAACGCCAGACTGCTCTCTGGAAAAGACAAGACAATCTGGCCCAGGAGGAAAGGAAACCAGGGTTTAAATACACAAGAGAGGGGTAGACAATTTAGACACAGGTGAGACACATTAGGGAGGAGAGGCAATCACACACATCTGCAGGAGAAGACTTGACAGGAAATAGGAATTAAGATACCATCCAAACTTAAAAAAAAACTGGAAACACAGACAGACACTTAACACTACCGGACCCTGATAAGTAGGAATCAGTGCTACAGACATCGTGGGTAAGACATTGTTAGTTTTGGACTTTATGTAATGATTGTATCTACTCATACAAATACTGTATATAAGTTATAAAGTACTGAAATTACATATCAGATTACATCACTGATTTTTATCAATGCCATGACTTTGAATGAGTATATGATGACCTGTTTACAGATCAACCCAAAATGAGATAACACACTCAATGCAATAGAGGGATTATACGAAACAAAGCTTTATTTGATTTATATATGATATTTGATTTTAGACTCTGTGGCAGTAAAAGTGGAAGTTATGACCGTAAAGCCATTGCAGGAGGGTTCATTGACCTGGAGGTGAGCTACCATCTCGCCCTGATGAGCAGTCAGTATTATACTTACTGCTTGAGAACTCCATGAATGTTTATTTATTGCAGGTTATTGCCCTTTCCCTCGTAGCCCGTTGTACTCATTCATCACCTTGCCTTGTAATTGGCCTCTTGTGTCATCACATGCAAATGAAGGAGGTGGTGAGAGGTGCACACTATATAAACAGGGAAGAGTCTCCGTCCCAGTACATTGTTTTTCCGTCAGCTTGCCTCAGCATCTCTGCTCTTACACCTCCACCCTCCAAATACCGACACAATGGCCTTCGCTGGACGATGGGAACTAGAGAGCCAGGAGGGCTACGAAGAATTCTGCAAGCTGCTCAGTAAGAAACATTCAATCTAAGCCACAGTGAAAATGTGCATTCGAGCCACTATAATCACACATTCCTCTTCTGTCCTCATAGGTATCCCCGATGACATCATCGAGAAAGGCCGTGACTACAAGATGATCACAGAGGTCACCCAGGATGGGGATACTTTCTCCTGGACACAATTCTATCCCAAAAACGCCAAGGTCACCAACACCTTCACCATCAACAAGGAGTGCGACATGGAGACCATTGGAGGAAAGAAATTCAAGGTAGGAGGCAAAGAATCCAGAGCCTACACTTCCAGCATTTCCAGCTGAGTAGAACATAAATATAAATCTATGAGGGTGATTATAAACCCAGCACAAATTGAAAGGAGGATAAATGCTCTTACTGATTACTACCTGTGTGTTTTCAGGCCACTGTGGTCGTGGAGGGAAGCAAGCTGAGCATAACTTTCCCCAACTACCACCACACCTCTGAGATCAGTGGAGGCAAGCTCATCGAGGTAAAAACACTCACTAAGGTTTTAGTGCTGAAAATCTAATAGTAGTACACAGCTATTATACTTAACACCCTGCAGGGATCATCAGAGTCATTAATGTTATAGTTCTTTAGCTTGCAAAAAGCATTTGCGAATGGGAAAAACATTCTCAAACATTTAATTGTGTAGTGCATCTGAAGCAATTCCACAGCTTCAACTTTTTAAGCCGAAGTCAGGGTGACATAGTTCTCTGAAGGTTATCATTTCCCCCTCCAAGTCTTCCCATTCCTATTTTGCTTCTGAGAAATTTCTAAGAGAATCTTTTTGGAAAAGATGTGAATGTAGTCAAACCATCCAACTTGTTAATTTGCCTCTAAAAGCAATACTGTGCGATACAGATTTGAAGAATAAAAAAGAGTTTGTACGTTTTAAATCCTTAATCTTTGAAAATATGTATGTTCAATCGTACTGCTGGGGTGCCAGTCACCAGTGAAATAGTTTTGGGAACTATTTTTGTTAAATTCTTGTGATAAGAGCGTTCCTTTTTTTCATAAGCATTCCTTGCTTTAATAATTTATACTTTTACTCTTCTTCTCTCTAGATCTCCAAAGCCGGCTCCATCATACTGAAGAGAACCAGCAAGAAGCTGTAAATGCTAACAGACCTTCCAGCTCTCACATTTACAGCAGAGGCATCAGAACCATGGCTATTGTCAACATTAAAATAAGAATATGATACTATCATTAATCTGTGTTTCTGCCTATGATTTATGCAATGTGTGTGCATGATGTGTGTATTCCCCCATAGTCATAAGGATCATGTGTGATCTTTAGTCATAAAAAGGCCAATCTGCTCCTTTACAAGTAGAAGTTTATGACAGAAACAGGGAAAGGCTTTTGATTAATGCCAAAAGGAGTCCGTTGGATCCAGCTTTGGAGGCTTTTGCAGCAGATTCAACCGTAAAAGACTGCTAATAAAATATTTGGCTTTTAGTAACAAATGCAAGAGTTTAATAAGAACTTCTGAAGATGACGAAAGACCCTTTAAAAACCAATATTATATAAGGAAGCGTGGACAAATATCTGAATAATTGTTATTCTACTTAGTATTACTGTAATGTACAATGCTGTGCAAATGTCTAAGGCCACAACCATCTTTGTTTTTTTTGTTTTTTTGGAAAGCCTTAAATACTATCCATATTTATTTCTCGGTCTCTTTATTAAGAAAAAAAGAAAAGAAAATAGAGAGAATATACAGTATTTACAGAAAATAAAAAAAAATATGTGTATATTTTTAATTTTCAGAACAAAATTGCTTCTACAACTAAAGGTCAGCAGTGTGGCCCCTCTTTGCAGTGAGCAAATCTTGAACTCTTTTGGGGAATTAGTCCGTCTTTTATTTCTTGTTCTGTCCAGGTGATCCCATGCCGACTCTATCATAGTCAGGTCAGGACTCTGTGGAGGCCAGTCCACGTCTGTCAGTGTTTAATCCATTTTAGTTGTGCGCTTTAGCAGATCTTAGCCTTTTCACACCGTTCCCCTTCTGAAAAAGTGTTTTCTTGACTGCTAGCCTTCCACAAACCCTATTCCTGATCAAATATCATTCCAGATTCAGATACGCTGGACTTCTGGTCCCTTAAAAAATAAACTCTGAGAAACCTTTCAACAGATTTTGAAAGGTTTCTTGGCCTTTGACTTCTTTTTCCATGGAACTTGTGTTTTGGTTTCCCCCTTGAGAGTGGCCTTGCTAATGCAAAATTATTAAATTACTATTTCATATCAGTCAAATTCTGTGATCTTTGGCATTTTGGATGCAATGATGGTATTGAAAATTGGTCATATATATTAGCAAGCTTACAATGAGTTTAACTTGTGCAAGATATGTACTTATAGCTCAACACAAAAAAACAATCAAATGTAACTCTAAGTAAGAAGCCTTTAACATGTCTTAAATGAACCTTGTGTAACACACACACATAAATTTCATCTAAACTGCCCAGCAGCGTTTAACACATGCTAAGCGTAAGAGAAGCTCGCACTAAATACTTCACTTCAGCCTAAAGAAGCTTTTTTGTTAGAGTTTTTTTTTTTTACAGTTTGTGATAATGCAGAGATATTTTCTGTATTACCTGGTTGTGTTCCAATAAATGTACCTAGAAATTAGTGCTTGGTATTTACGGTATGATAAAACTATAATTCTTTTACTAAAATATATATTGCAGATCGTCCATTTTGACGTAGTTTCAAACTGCATACATTCCATAATATTCATCTTGGCTGCCCTCATCTACCCGGGGGCTAAGTGCTACATTATCATCCCAGTAATGTATTCTCTCCCTGTCAGTGGAAATGTGTTCTGTTGGATTATGTCACTGTAGTAATGGCAGATGCGTTAAAGAGCATGTCACCTTTCGTAAATCAGCTGGTGGATTACATGTTGGGGTGCTGAGGGAAAGCCAATCTCATCATGTCAATGTTTCTGTTTCCCTCACTGGTCTTACATACACACAGCGAGGATGTGAAAAAGAGAAATGAGGTGGGATTGCCAAATGAGAAATCCATAGGAATGATGACATAGCAAATGGTGAGGTCACACTAAATGCTACACAGCGCTGATGGTTCATTCGTTTGAATGGCCTGGATCATTTATTACCAGTTTTCATCATTAGCCACATCTTTCTCTCTCTCTTTGCTGATTAATAATTTTCAAATAAATCTGCCAAAATCTTTCAATCTAGCAAATTGATCTGTTTTATAATCAAGAACTATAACCACATCACTGACTAAAAGTGTAAAAATGTGCTTAGGTTGCAAAAACGGAGGCTGTTACATGGCATGAGATGGTTTAATTGATCAAAATAGTTGTGTAGTTATGATTCGTTCTCATATGTGAAAACATGTGAAGGACAAAAAATGATGCCAATACATTCTAAAAAAAAAGGAAAAATGAGTTTAATTGTTTTTATCAACTGATGTTTTTGATGATGAATGATTTTTCAGTATTACTTGTCTTGTCATTGTTGTTTCAAGCTTCTTGTTATTCCTGTTCCTGTTATTTGTGTTTTCATTATTTCATTATTTCATTGTGTTCCCTTGGTGCCTACTTCCTTATGTTCCCTCCGGAGTTCCTCGTGTTTTGAGTTTTTCTTTCTTCTCTTTGTTCCGGATTTAAACCTGTTTCCTTGGATTTTTAATTTCACCTTGCCCTTCTGAATCTGTTTGTAAGATTGGACTGATACTCTGCTAACGATCCATGCCTGCCTAACGATCTTGCTAATCCCTAACAAACTTTGAACTGTACTTGTTCTGCCTGTGGTGTCTGCACTGGGACACAAATCCCTGCCTCCTGTGTTTCTGGCACATGTTAAATTTACAAAGTCCTTACACACTGATCGAGTTAGTCAGGAACAGTACAATGTCTGTTGCACCTCCCCTCAGCTCCCTCTGTGCAGTCAGAGTCTGTGCTCTCCATGTCCAATCCTCCACCATTATACCCACATGCTTTTTGCCCTATTTTCTTTGTTTTGTTTTGTGGCACAGATGATGGTACATAAGCAAGGCAGCTCCCTAGCTTGCATCCAAGCTTGTTTGTTTTTATTTCTTCTTCTTGTTGTTTCATCTTGCTTTTGTGAGTTTTTTCATGAGTTGTATGTGTTCAGTTGGCTGCAGTTGGATTGACAAGTTGTGCAGACCGTTCCTTCAGAGATTCAGAAATTATAAAGAAGTCTGCTAAAGCCAGTCGGTTAGTGTATACTCCCAGTCGTGTCGTGAATCCTGTTTTAGCAAATGTAAGTTGGGAAACATTGATATGAGGATGTTTACTTTGACATTTTCCAGTGAAGTCCATACAAACTAATAGAAACTATGCTAGATGAAATACTGTATATTGAACGTACAGACAGCAAATTGTAAAAGTTACTTGGATAAACTTAGGAAAATGTCATGCTTTGGGTTAAGATATGTCAAAATGTTTAATAGAGTTAAAATAATTTATTATCAGTAACGACTCTGACAGAAAGCCTTCAGCTAGCTTGTCTCATGTGCACCAGGATGTCTTCCTCAATCTGCTGGCTGCTCTGCTGCAGGGAAATCAATGCTGCCACCTGTGGACGGGTTATGTACTGCAGCTCTCCCGATATGCATATTACCTTGTAAACATAACGCACGTGTTTATTCCTGATCTTTTCCCATACTGAAAGCAAATATTGGCCATTGTGTCTTCTTCACCCCATCATCTCTTCTCCTTTTTGTCCCTTTTTTCATGTTCTTTTTATTTCTCACTCTTCTGTCTCCCCATATCCTTTCCTTGTGTGTGCCTCGTGTTCAACGTCATCTGGTTCCTGTGTGATTCTGCTCTCTCCTTTTCCCTCATGTCCTCCCTCTTTCTCCCCGTTTTGTCTCTCTCAACATCTGCCCTATTTCACTGTGGCTTTCAGCCAAGCAAATAATCAGTTAATTAACCAGCTCAGTCCCAGGATCCTTGTAGCAGCTCTCAGAGGAGCACTGTAAAAGCCCATGTGTCTCTAAATTTACAGCTTCATTAAGTGGACCAGAGTAAGGTACCAATCTTTCGAATAAAATTGCCAGAGTACAGCCTCAGTGCATGTGTGTGTGTGTGTACGGCATATGTGCTGGCCTTGACTCAGTAGCTTCCTAATGAAAACAAGATCTTGTTTTCTATCTCTATTTTTGCCTGAGAGGTGGCAATTGTTTTGGTGTAATAATGAGACAGTCTTTCTTGCCGGCATCTATGCAATCAAAATCTTACACTCCTGGAAGATTTGGGTTTGAAGGCAACAAGCAAGGTGTCATTTGAGCATGTTTGTGTAGCGCCATGCTGGTGCAATCACCATGCAATATCGCTTCCTTTGTCCTCGCAGACAAACAGGGCTAATTGGCTATTTCCTAGGCTACTCTTTCTGATTGGTCATTCTGCCTCTGTCTGATTGGCATCAATCTAGGCAACAATAAGTGGATAAAAAAATAGCACCTTAACATCTCTATGTTGTCTTTGTCTCTCTGTTTTACTGATCGCATACCTTCAAGTACATTTAAAGCTGCACTTCCTAAAATGGCCATTTGAGACTGGCTCCAAAAGGAGAAAGTTTCCATAGATAATCACATTAAAATGGACAA
>KV751329.1:2247025-2262540 GCA_001698575.1 Mola mola | reverse complement strand
AACCTCTAGCTTTTACTGATGCCCTTTTCTTTTTCTCACCAAGCCATAAAACCGACAGTTAACAACCATGTCTCTCCTCTCTCAATCTCTTACATCTATTCTCTCTGTCACTCCCACACACTCTGTATCACTCTCTGAAACCCTCTCTTTCATGACTCTTTTCTTTTTATTGCACGGATCACTACAGGCAAAGCGCATATAAAACAAATTACACAAATATGTATTTTTTCTATAAATAAATCTTCTTTCCCATACTCCCTCTAACCTTTTCCCAACCATTCGACTTTTTCAAGTTTTTCAGCCTGTGTCCAGGAACCTCAGCAATGTTCACCCGTTCACCTCCTTTAAGCTGCTCACCTGACACAAAAAAACAAAACCTGATCCAGTGCCAGTGGCTGTCTATACCTACAGCCCACATCTATTCAGTGAGGAGAAGGTTGGAGGCGTAGGCCATAATTAAAGATGGCGCTGCTGCCATCACACAATAGCTGTATGTAGAGAAAGCTTTTATTGCAGGTATTTTTCTCACCAGGAGAGTGGGCAGTGTACCCTCTGTGAGCATTTAATTGGTTTAACAGCTGGAGAGGGAGAGGGGGGGGCGTGCTCGAACAGAGGAGGGCAAACAAAGACATAGGAGAAAAGTAGGGGGTTGACAGGATTTTGAATTTGTGGTGTCTGATGTTGATAAATTTATCAGTGTCAGACTGACTTTAGATATTGCGCATCAGAGTGGAAATTAATGATTTGCTGCCTTGTTGTCTTCCATCGGCACACTGTGTTCATTAACAAATATCCAAATTGTGATAGGAAGCATGTGATAGGTCCCTGAGAATAAATGTGGGCTTATTAGCAGGTAATATGTTCCCTGCAGCATCACGGGATATTTATATAAAACACTGGGATTGAGAGGACAGAGGTAGAGACTTTTTGTTTAAGGATTTTTAGAAACACAGTGCACCGTTCTCATGAGACTGTGTGTGTTTTGAATGACTTTATGTTACGTATGTGAGCCTGGGTGTATGCTGACAAGTGTCTTTGTCTGCCCTCTGTCTGTAAATGAAAACTGGAGCAGAGCCTTAGGGCAAGGTGAGGCCAGGATGTACCCCTGGAGGTTTCATCTAATGGAGATCCAGTGTTGGGTTGCACGAACGGTCCTCCGGGACACGTTGTGGATTAAAAATGTAATCCACTGCACACATAACCACATACTGGCTGGATACTGCAGTCTGGATTGTAAGTGGCCCCAGTTTGGTTTTACTGCGACATTGTGAAAACAAGGTTGTGGAGAGTTGTGAGACAGCTGTGAGTCAGAAAACAAAAACAAGGAGCTGAAAGAAACTAAATGCTCCACAAAGATGATGAGATGACATGAGAAGTGCAGAGTTTGGTGATAATTTTCTGAGTATCAATCAAACTAACCAATTCCTTTCTAACTAAACAGTAATTTGACCAAGTTTCGATGTACATTAAAGCTAGTTAGTGATACAGTTTGCATTGAAAACATAAGAAATTAAAACAGTGATGGCTACAACAACTAGGTCTCCTGGTAAGGTAAAAGTGCAAGGATATTATTCATTCATTCATCTATTTATTTTCTGTGGCAGGAAGCCAGAGTGCCTGGAGAGAACAAACACAGACACAGGAAGAACATGCAAACTCCACACAGAAAGGCCCTGATCCGGGAATCGAACCCAGAACCTTTTTGCTGCAAGGTAAGAGTTTGCAACAGTTCTAAGTGCTTCAGTTCCCCACCACTAGTATTTCTGAGTGCGCAGGGTCGCAGTGATGCAGGAAAGTCAAACATGTGCACTGCATAAGACAAGTGCAACAACGTGATCGTTTCGTGACCGCAAAGTGCACATCTCAAGCTTTGTTTTGGATTACTGTGACATTGTGGATTAGAACAAAAAACCCCTCCTCTCTTCTTAGACCCCTGTTACTACCACTCAAAATGAATCCAATTCCAATTACATAAGCTTGTTAAAACAATTATTTTCTGTTTAGCCAATTAATCCTTTAGTTTATTTACCAATAGATAATAACCACAACTTTCATTAAGCTTTGAACCATTTACTCAAGCATTTGAGTAAATGTTTGAATAATCTACCAATGTGGTAAATTTAAGAAATACAAACTTCAAATTCCAACAAAATAAATAAATAAATAAAAGAAGTGTCACAAATGCCGATTGTAATCTAAACTGCACAAATTAGCCTAATATATATCTGTAACAGGTTGCTTACAACTTATACGGTAACAATAATGAAAAACCCTGTTGTTTAGTTTTTTACATCTATATTGGGTCTCCTAATTTATGGCAAAATCATAATCATGATTATTTTGGTCAATATTATGTTCACGATTATTTAACACAATAATTGACTTTCAAAATAACATTCATTTATTGGTCTTTTTTTTTAAAATAAGTTCTGTGTTTTCAACATCAGATTTTCTTGAACTTGAAATAGGCCAAAACACAACGTCGGTGGAGGTGGAAAAACAGTCGTTGGTCAGGATAAAAGATCAGACTACAAAGTGTTTGATAGTAAAACCTGTCTTGTAAGCCTCTCTACTCGTCGAGGTCTGCTTGTGAAGACGAGAAGCCCAGGGCTACCCGTGCACCTCAAGAGAACTGCATTGCAGCTACAGGAACCACAGGTTCACTATGTGAAAGTTTCCATAAATTGTAATGACTTTCATTTCCTCTAAACAGTTTTGTTAACAAACTTGCTATGACATATTGATTCAAGCTGAGCTAAACATCCACACAACCAGGCAAAGTGAGTTTAGGCTTTAGTGGCAAACGTTTGCCACTGTGAAAGAATGGGGTTTGCTGGATTTATCACAGAGGATAAAAACAGGAGCGTAGTTGCATGTCGCAATGCAGCGCAATAATCGTTTCCTGTTGATTATCCCTTGTATCTTGTTGCTAACCAACAATTTAACATTACTCACTGCAATAAATACTTATGCTGCTGTATCAGCAGTTTGAGGTCGCCAGGATCTTTTGTTTTTTGATGTTCATGGATAATAATTGTGCTGCTATGGTAGGTTATTTCCATTTCTCAAATGGTGCCGAGCACCGTTTTTTTACGTCTGTTTAAAAAATTCCCAAACTTTGGAAGATTTATTTCGAACTTTTTTGGGTGAAGTTTCATTTTCTGCACACCTTTGAGTGGGCGCGGCCATCATTGGGGATGAACATAAACAGTGTGATGTGTTGACGTACGCTATGCAAATCAAAGATTTTACGTAGTTGTAGACGTAATTGATAACATTGACACGTTGTTGCAGCCTTAGACGACCGCGGTCCTCTTTTTTCATTCATCAGGAAGTTTGGACCATTACAGGAACTAAATGCATTCGAAGAGAAACTGCTGAATGTACTATAAAATGTTTTGTGGATAGTGAAATCTTTCATTTATTTATTTTTTTGTATGAGACAGACTGAAGTGAGCCAGGAAATGCAGATGAGTAGTGAGGTGAGATGCAGCAACAGCCCAGGACAGTAAGGAAAAGGATACTGAGCACGCCAGCTAATGCTTAGATTTGCTGAGGTGTTATGCAGTTTTAAGGTATCAACAATCAATGTTACGATTTGAAAATTGATTGTAGTTAAACCACTTCCATATTGGTTTATTCTTGACATATATCACTTGAGTATTCCTGTTTCTTTGGTTATGTTGTGGGTTTTTTTTGATGTTACACAAATGTTGCATAACCACAGGTACCTTATATTTTGTCATTTATGGTCCACAATAACTGCTGCGGATTAAAAGCAGTTTTCCTTTATAAACAGTCCTACCTGAAATAATAAAGTTTAGGATTTATACTGCAGCCCATCACGAGATTACGATATTTTATATTTTAGTACAGTGGGTGGATGGAGGCTTTGGTTTACTGGGTGTATTTTAAAAACAGCTAACAGCCACTGCAGCAGCACCAGAACAGCAGTGGTCTTTGTCAGTAATGATAGTCTATGAATGGTAGTGGAATTTAGCTGCCAATGATAGCTCGTTTTTAAAGGTGATATACTGTACAGACAGTTTCAAATTACCCACACTTATTGACAAAAGAGTGTAAAGTTTGGTGCTGTGGGATTTAATACACATTTTGTATTCCAAGCATAATGAAGTCCAGTCTATACATCTGTAAAACCACTGTGCACACTTTCTAATATGCACTCCAGGTGCCAGAGGCATGTGGAGCACATGGCTTTTACATGTAAGTGTGAGCACAGAAAATACTTGCATGAATACAGGTTCATGCAACCAATCATAAGTCAAAATTATTCTTGACACTAAACAGTAGCGTACATAATATACTGTATACTCTGCTAGTGTTTCGAAATACTGATATCATTCCAACATTGACTAATGAAGGTGTTTCTGCTGCTGTCCGCTTCCATTTTGTGTTAGTGACTTACACAACTTAGGAAAATAATAAAAAATTACAGCACAGGTCATGATTTTGCCCTGTTGTGTATATGAGCACAGTTATTGTAACAGCAGAAATCATCAGCAGCAAAAAGGGGCCATCTGCAGTGGTCGGAAAATATACGGACTTGTGACACAACTGTCCAATAAATATTTGACTCAGTGAGCAGCAGTTCTGAGAAGCAAGCAAACTGCAATGTGGTAAGCCTTTTCATGTTTGCCCTTAAAAAGGTGCAAACATTTGACACTACAAAAACACTATTAACTTTCTTACTATCCTGCATTCCCACAAAATGCTCATAGATAACCACAGGGCACACTGTCAGGGCAAAAGTTTACAGAGACATGAAATCATAAATTTTTCATTTCATTTTCACTTCATTAATACATCAATTGCCCCTGTCACTAGGGGTTTATTCGCCATATGGATTTTTGTCTATATGTACATGTGCATGCACATGTGTGCGTGTGTACATGTGCAAGCATTTGTGAAGTGGACGAATCTTATAATTGCAATGAGCGATTGGAGCTGACACGCTGCACTTTTCATGTTTTCAGTCATTAGTGAGAGTATTATGAGAGTTGTAACCCTCCACCACCCTCACATACAAAATCCATCACTGCCTGTCACATTTCATTCATTCATCCATTCTTGACACAAGAAAGGGAGACACTGAAACATAATATAGCTCAGCCCGAGAGGATGTAGAGGATCTTTCTATTAGTTTGGTTATGCATATCACTTGGTTGTCAACACACTGCAAAATGTAAACTCAAGTATATGTGCAAACATGCTTACCCGCAAAAAAGAAGCTTTAGTAAGTACCAATAAATAAATAAATAAATAAAATTATATGGATATACAGTATATTTTGCACTTCATCCTTCACAGAATTCCATCCATCCACCAATGTCAATATTTAACAGCGATCCACCAAAAGACACCAGTCTCCTTCCTTTGCTAAATCAGTAAAGTAGGCTTATAAAAGCAACTGATGCCATTGGTTTTAAACACTAAGATACCAGTTTTATTATGAGATATAACAGTTTTCCCTTTGAATTGAACCTTTCAGCGACCTACAGCCATTCCTAGCTTCTGCACACTACTCATTCTTTGTATGGTGTCGCTGGTGTAGGTCTACTCACGCGCACATACAGCCAAAGAGAGAGAGAGCGAGAGAAGCTCCCACTTGGGTTTGTTTAGGGTCACAGAGTTACTAACCATCTGCTGCTACATTCACCACGCTGTGGACTCTGGCACCGTGTTTGTCCATGAGTTTGTTTAGTGGGGAACCATAGAGTACGTGGGCCCCGCCCAGGCTGCTATCACGTGTGCGGTGGTCTGGAACCTATGCACCCCTCCTATAACACACACACACACAAGGGGGACAATAATTCAAGTCCCCTTTTGGTATGTGTGATGGCTAGCTGTGTTAAGAGGATAGTGAGAGGGTGGGGGTGGGGGTGGACTGGATGATGAGTGGAGCTGATAAAGTGCAGTGGAGAGATGGAGCAGGAAGATGATGGTGGCTGAGGGTGAAATGATGGCTCAGAGCAATGAAAATGGAAGTAGTTAAGGAGAGAATGCAGTGAGGCGATGATACAGAGTTTAAAGCTGGATTTTCTCCCGTGAACCTCTCCAATATGCTCGATAACCTCTGGAAACATTAATGGCCTTTTGCGAACTCAAAACATTTTAGCCTCCCTCTCTCTTATGATTAAAAAAAAATCCTGTGAAAGAAAGTCAGAGTCTAAGGGCACGCTAAACAGACAGATAATATAAAGTTGTAAGAAAGAAGGTTGTACCAAACTTTACCTTTAAGCGCACCAAATGAATTATGATGGTAAATTGGAATCTTACAATCCTCATAATTATGAGAGCTTTTCTTTTAATTATGATTCTAATTACACAATAAAGTGCCTAGAAACCAAGTTCCCTGAAGCTACCACAGTTCATGGTTGCAGCCAGCAAATTGTCTATTCATAAAGATACCAATCCTCCATGAATGACAGCTTTAAAGTAATACATTGATATTTCATTGACATTTGACCTAATTAGTGAGCTAATTGGATAGTTGTTGGAAAGAGCTGGACATTTATCAGAGCCTAGATGGTGCCAGCTGAGCATTAGTTTACCAACATCCACTCCCTTCCTCTTCCTCGCATTATTTTGGTTGGTTAGGTTGTTGCTGGCAATTGTTTGTCTGCCTGTCCATCTGTTAACAGTCTACTTTCTACAATTCATTCATTCATTCCGTTTTTTTTTTTATTTTTTGCAAATCCCAAACAGCGACTACAGGTGATTAAAACTCAATTTTGGGCCTTAGAAAGAGAAACCATTACTTTTTGGTGCAGATCCAAACAAAGGGGCTGCAGGAGGAAGACTGTTGGGTCTTGGCAGAGGTTTGTAGTTTATAATGGAGTTTGTATTTATTTTATTTGACCAAATCCATGTATGAGTACTGTTTGGAATTTCAGAGTTAACAGTGACTTATTTTCTTGTTTTTCGTAAAACTGGCATCATTGAGAGTTCGTGGTGCTGTAGAGATGGAGCTCATTCTGTTTTCTTCTCAATCCTGCTAAAGATATTTAATATTTATTTTCACCAATTAATCAAACAAAGCAAGACACTTGTGGGTTTTTGTGTTTTGCATGTGTGTTGGTGTGAATTTAAATCAACAAAAAACAAAACAAACAAACAAAAAAAAACAACATACCCGTGGCTCATTGGTAAGTAGCATAGTACATATACCTGTATATCTTTTAAAGAAATTGCACTTTTTATGGAGAAGTATTAATGAAACAAAACATTTACTGTTATCTAATGTAAAGCATTTCCAGAACTCCTTTTTATTTGTCACATGCGTACAGTGCACACAACAAGCAACAGAATGGCTAATATAGGTATAGCTAATTATTGCAGACAAACTGACATGCATGCTGCATAATATCATGCTTCAGAAGTAATGAACATATTCCAATAATGTCTTCTCACACTCTTTGGTGTACCCCAATAATAAGAAAATAGACATAGTCTAATGAAAAAGTGAACACACCTGTGTTTATTCAACAATCTCCTCCTTTCTCCATGTAACCCAGAAAAGACATGTGATGTGAAACATTTTCAGAATGATAAGAGAACAACATAAAGACTTGCATGTGGGCAGCTGTCATGAGTTGATGCTTTGTTGTTTCATAAAAAATAAACATAGAGGTATGTAAAGACCTTAGGAGAAAGAACGTAAGAAACCAATGTTGTTTTCTTTTGCTATTTTTAACTACATTACCATTACACGTTGATCAAGAAAGTCCTTTTTTGGACTAGAGTTTCGTAAGAACAGTTTTTGGCTAGATTAGCCACCAGTCCTGGGTCGTCATTGTGTATCTGGAAGAATTAGTAAAAATGAAACAAATTTATATCTAATGTTAATGGCATCACATGTAAAGCAGAGGAAGAGAGCTTTGAAGGTCTGTGCAGGCGCGTACAAAATGATGAAGTTGTTGTATTGTGACTGAAAGTTGTAAGATGAGCGTGATTATATATTGTGTTATATAAGCACAAGCAACCACCTATGTGTTAGTGTGTACAGTAAAATACACCATGCACACATGCACACACAGTCTGTATCTCTATCTCTGTGAGGACACTCATTGACTCAATATATTCCAGAGCTCCTAACCCTTAACTTAACCATCACAACTAAATGCCTAACCCCAACAATTACCCTAAGCCCTCCCCAAAACTTAATTATAACCTTGACTGTAAAACAGAGTCTTAACCCTCAAAAAGTTGTGAGGAGTGGTCAAATCGTCCTCACAGAGCTGAATTGTCTTCATAACACTGGTTTGAAGTCGAAGTTTGTCCATAGAATGATTGGAATATACACACATGCGTACACAAAGACATAATTTCAACGCCTGTCAGATTTCATTTTCCATGTGACCAAAAAGAGAAACTAAATTTCACAGCTCTGATTGGTTAATTACTCTTTTGTTTTTTTTTTTTACCCCCACCAAGGATGCATTTGTTTGTTTGTCTGTCAGTTAGCATAATTATATAAAAGTTCAACAAAACTTTTTGGAAAGATGAGGAATGAGTCGAGCGAGAATCTGGTGAGAGGATCCGATTAAAGGGCCAGATGTTGAGAGAAAGAAAAGTTGGAACACAAGTCGGGCCAGCTCAGCACCTGGACACTCTACAATTAGCTTGTAATTCATCTTCAAAAGACAATCACTTTTCATGTAATGAATAAATTCTTGCCTTTGCAAAACCACTGTGAAGTTTACCAAAACAAACATGAAGTTTGTTACCTCTGCCAAAGAGCCTAAGTTTGTGAGAACTGTCTACATTGTCACTCAGAATCTTTTATTTCCCTCTTTGATTTCAGTTCTCTGAGTGATTCTAGTGTAGGTGTGTTCATGTGTGTCTTATGAAACCTCTCGGTATCTTGTAGTGGAGTGGTTAATAGACTGGCTTGCAATGTCAAAAAGGCTCTTTTGCCAGTTTAATTGTTATGGAATTGAAGGAGCACTCAATTGATTTTACACATGAAGTTCTCTTGATGAGTGGAGGCATCTTGTCTGACTAAATAACCCAGATGATGTCACACGGGTTAACTCGGACTGGGTCTGAGACTAGAAAGTGTTCTGCAGGCTATAAAACACAGCTTTCAGTACACACTGGGTATGCTGAGATTGAAAGAGCAAAAAAGTCAAGATATGTGGCATCCTAGATTATCGATTTTTACTTTAGACCCTGTGCACTGTTGTTTTTTTTTTTTTTTGCCCCTATCCATCCATGTTTGTGTGTGTGAGAAAAAAGTAAGTCATTAACAACCAAACAAATCATTACCATTTTTACAGGGGAATTAATATGATCTAGATCAGAGGTCTCCAACATTTTGAAACTGGTGGCTACCCAAAGGTTCGGGAATTATATGGAGGACTAACAGTTAAGAATAATTTCCTTGGATAAAATATATGTCTTAACTTGCTCATAAACATGCGACTATTTAACATTATTTGTGTTTTCATTTATAGTAAATAGTGAATAGGCAAAAATTCAAACATGACAATTTATTATTAATAATAATCAACATAGACAACTTTTTTGGCCCAGTTACAGTGGGGCAAAAAAGTATTTAGTCAGCCACTGATTGTGCAAGTTCTCCTACTTAGAAAGATGGGAGAGGTCTGTAATTTTCATCATAGGTACACTTCAACTATGAGAGACAAAATGAGAAAAAAAAAAAAATCCAGGAAATCACATTGTGGGATTTTTAAAGAATTTATTTGTAAATTATGGTGGAAAATAAGTATTTGGTCACCCACAAACAAGCAAGATTTCTGGCTCTCACAGACCTGTAACTTCTTCTTTAAGAAGCTCTTCTGTCCTCCACTCGTTACCTGTATTAATGGCACCTGTTTGAACTCAACTTATCTGTATAAAAGACACCTGTCCACAGCCTCAAACAGTCAGACTCCAAACTCAACCATGGCCAGGACCAAAGAGCTGTCGAAGGACACCAGGAAGAAAATTGTAGACCTGCACCAGGCTGGGAAGAGTGAATCTACAATAGGCAAGCAGGTTGGTGTGACTAAATCAACTGTGGGAGCAGTTGTAAGAAAATGGAAGACATACAAGACCATTGATAATCTCCCTCGATCTGGGGCTCCACGCAAGATCTCATCCCGTGGGGTCAAAATGATCATGAGAATGGTGAGCAAAAATCCCAGAACTACACGGAGGGACCTGATGAATGACCTGCAGAGAGCTGGGACCAAAGTAACAAAGGCTACCATCAGTAACACACTACGCCGACAGGGACTCAAATCCTGCAGTGCCAGGCGTGTCCCCCTGCTTAAGCCAGTACATGTCCAGGCCCGTCTGAAGTTTGCCAGAGAGCATATGGATGATCCAGAAGAGGATTGGGAGAATATCATGTGGTCAGATGAAACCAAAATAGAACTTTTTGGTAAAAACTCAACTCGTCGTGTTTGGAGGAAGAAGAATGCTGAGTTGCATCCCAAGAACACCATACCTACTGTGACGCATGGGGGTGGAAACATCATGCTTTGGGGCTGTTTTTCTGCAAAGGGGACAGGACGACTGAGCCGTGTTAAGGGAAGAATGAACGGGGCCATGTATCGTGAGATTTTAAGCCAAAACCTCCTTCCATCAGTGAAAGCATTGAAGATGCAACGTGGCTGGGTCTTCCAGCATGACAATGATCCCAAACACACCGCTCGGGCAACGAAGGAGTGGCTCTGTTAAAAAGCATTTCAAGGTCCTGGAGTGGCCTAGCCAGTCTCCAGACCTCAACCCCATAGAAAATTTGTGGAGGGAGTTGAAAGTCCGTGTTGCCCAGCGACAGCCCCAAAACATCACTGCTCTAGAGGAGATCTGCATGGAGGAATGGGCCACAATACCAGCTACGGTGTGTGCAAACCTGGTGAAGACTTACAGGAAACGTTTGACCTCTGTCATTGCCAACAGAGGTTATGTTACAAAGTATTGAGTTGAACTTTTGTTATTGACCAAATACTTATTTTCCACCATAATTTACAAATAAATTCTTTAAAAATCCCACAATGTGATTTCCTGGATTTTTTTTTTTCTCATTTTGTCTCTCATAGTTGAAGTGTACCTATGATGAAAATTACAGACCTTTCTCATCTTTCTAAGTAGGAGAACTTGCACAATCAGTGGCTGACTAAATACTTTTTTGCCCCACTGTATATAGTACTACACAAACAACCTATACACAAGTGAAAACTGTTGGAAATCCAAAATTCTTGGAAAATTGAAATTCTTTTTCTTTTTTTTCTTTTTTCTCGAAATTCAATAGTTGTCAGATATCAAAATATTGAAGATTTGCCCTATTAACACACAACATAGAAAGTAAAAGCTGATCAAATTTGAATTCCAGTATGTTTAGAGAATCACACCTCATTTGCAGTCACGGAATATGTAACACAGATATAAAGAATCTGTTTGAATCTCAAAACATCTGAATCTATCTGTTAAACGTCTTCATAATCTGCTTCATGCATTTTATGCATTTTCTTTATTCTTCATTTAAGTGGGAAGCCTGACACCAGTGCTCTGTAGTCAGGGGGGTTACTTGACGCAGCAACTCTGATAGAATCTTCAAGGTGATTATCAGTTAAGCAAGTTCTACACCATTTCAGAAATGTATGGCAAGTCAACCTGCATGAAAGGGTTTGAAATGATTGACACCCATGGCTTCAGCTTATCAAAGTTATGAAATCTTTCTTTCTTGCCCAAGCCTAGATATAAGATAGAGTTGGGAGTACTTTTCTGCAGCCCAGTCCAAGGCCACAGATGCATGAGCATGGTCATTTAGTACTGATGTACGTGGTCAAAACCTATCACTTTGGCACTTGTTGTCTGCCGATGCAGTGGTATTCCAAAACGTGGAAAATCAGGATCACATCTGCAGCGAGCGATAAAACCCAAATGATGGCCAGTTATCGGTCACGGCTCCGTCTGTCATCACTGACACCAACTTCTCAAACGTAATATTTTTTCGATGAAATACCATTGTAGATGTAAACAGACTTTGTTATGGTCTTCGGGGGCAGTAATGTCAGAAATTCCTCTCTTACAGTGAAATCACTGAACACCATCCTAACAAACACAATCAGCTGTGCCGTGCTGCTGTTGTCCACAGACTCGTCACACTCTATACTGAACCACTTGCATGTGCTCAGGTCACAGCTAAGTTGTTCAGTTAAGTTCCTGGACATCGCTGACACCCTTCTGGCAACATTGTTTGGTCTTTGAACAAGCTTTTTGCTACTACAGACATCATTCCTTACACGACCTCGCCATTTGAATACGGCTTCTTGTTTTTAGCTAAGTAATACACAGCCCTAAATGATGCTTTGGTTGCAGCTTTTGACTATTTCGAGGGCTTTGAGAAAAATAACTGACGGTTCCCCAAAGCTGACTTGAGCTTAAAGCCTTTTCTTTTCTTAATGCCCTGCCTGGTGAGTAGCTGCTGTTAAATGTTTTGTGGCATGTAGGAAAAAATCTCACCACTGTGTCTCTTAGCCAAAGCTAAAAGTAGCTCCAGACTTCTTTCATTTACTTTAGTAAAGAAGAATTCTTCATCCCACTCCTCCTGGAAGTGCAGCGTCTATTATTTCTTCTCCGACATAATTTATGAATCACCACCAGTAGAATTAAATCATCGTTGTATCAGTGTCTGACTGATTATAAGCAGGCTTTCCACTGTTATAGCGCAAAGGGGAGTTGCTGGGAATGTGGCTCAACTTTGACCCAGCAATGAATTTGACATCACTAAATTAAATTCCAAATGTTATAGAAAATCTTAAAAGTCATTCAGTTTTTATGCAAGTATTTGCAAGTATTTATGCAATAAAATTAAAGAAAAAAAATTATTTGGAAGCAATCACTGGCTGTTTTTAGAACATGAACTGCGGGCGCCTCATTGTCACTGTGTTGGCAAGGTATGATCTGGATTATGGTCATTGTATGTGAATATAGGCCACTGTAGAGCATTTAAACAGGTTACATGTTTGAAAATGAATTGTAAAATGGGGCTTCCATTTCTACTTTCAAATAGTAAGAAAACTGCATTTTGACACCAAAAGATCATGGAGACATGCAATAGATGTTTTTGATGGTGAATTTGAATAGTGTACATTGTCAAGCAGTTAAACGTCATTTTCTACTAATAAACAGGATGAGTCTTTAAAAATGAAATGTCAAATGATATTTTCATTTTCATTTTAATTCTAATGAAGCCCCATATATATGATTCAATATAAATGAAGAGGAAAAACACATTCTTGCATTTCACTAAATGTTTTTCTGTAAGCGTCAATGAGGAAGTTTTTCAGTGGAAATAATTTTGCTAGCTAGAGATTTATCTTGGACTGTTGGAAAAAAGACCATTATTTTCCACTTTTCAACTTTCTCCTTTGAGACAACCCTCAGCAACAAGAAAACGTGAATGAAGCTCAAACTTCTACAGACCTGTCACTACCAATGTGTTCTCGCAGTTTTAGAAAGATTCATGTCACCTCCACTGATCTTTGAAGCTACAAAGGTTCCTTGAGGCCTTGACAGAACCCAAAATGGATTTGCCTTGGTCACAGACACACAACAAAGACATTAACTTGATGAGAGATTCCCTTCTTGACATTATCTGATCTGCAATGCTAATCTGCTGTATTTGTCTCCTGTCAAAGGTCTGTTTATTGCTGATTTTCTCAGTACACTTTATCCTGTTTGAACATGCAAATTTGGGAGGGAGGAAAGACACACGCACACACGCAGTAGGATGCATTCAAGCAAGCACTTCGTCAGCTAATGTGAGTGCATACACACAAAGACTGTCACTTTTTCTCTGTCCCTCTCTCACTCACAGATACACACACAGGGGAAACGATGTCTTCAACTCACTCAAGCCATTTGGCCCATGTGGTGGCTGATGAGACCATAAGGCTGCTGGGTGTGAAATCACATCCTAACACACACACACACACACACACACCCTTCAAATCATCCCCTATCACCATTAGAGACATCACAGACACACTCCAATCAGGACCCAATGAGCCCATACACAGAGAGAGAAATGGGCAGAACGAGACCATTTGGGGGGATGGGAGAGAGAAAGACAGGATAGAAGACAGACTGAGCTACAGATTTCTGTAGCTTTGAAGTACGTCCAAGTGCGGGCTGGGATCTGAGGTTAAAAAACAAAACAAAAAACAAAATAAGTTTGGTGTTATATTTTTTTAAACTGTGTTTTTTGGTTTGTTTGTTTTTTTTTCTCCCTGTGTGTCAGTTTTGTCTCCAATCCAGAGGTTAATTTACCATGCCACTTAATTACTAATAAGTGTTTCCTCTTCTCTCAGCTAGTCATTCTGGCCACTTCTGCCATTTCAGCTTTGGTCCAGTGTTTGGTCCTTACATGATGTAGCAAAGAAAATCACAGTAGTCTACAACAGAATTTTAAAAAATAACAAAGATATCCAAATTGAAAATTGAAGAACACAAACAAGATTCCATTTAGGTTAGACTCAAAGTCTTTTAATAATGTATAGTTCTTTAGTTGAGTACCGTTAAACTAGAATTGTAAATTGAATTTGAATTGTAAACATACCATGGTTTTGTGGCCATACAGCTATAGTGGTATTTCTTGCAAATCTCTCTGGATAAATTAGAAATTGTCCACTTACGTATGTTTTCATGCTTTATCGAAGACTGGACAAAAGTAGATTGACATTAAATGTTTGTCCAACACCTGAATTCAGAATCAGAAGATTTTACTTACTAATGGCATCAGTTTCTGATTTTAACAGCTTATCAGTGCAATCATTAATTGTTTTTCCGTAAGAGAACTCAAACTCAATAGCTGTCAGGCAACATGAAGTGCAGGTTCTCTCTGTACTGACTCTGGGCCACTGCAGTCCATGTAGACTGTGCACTGTTCAATATGTACTGAGCATCGTTTCTGGAGAAACTGGAGTGAAACATTGCTTGCAAACACTTGTGCAACCTTAACATTTTTTGTTGTGTTAGTAGGACTTGGCCTAAGAGATTAATGTCGCAGATTTTGAAGAGATCTGGAGCTGATCTGGATTCTGATCCTAACAGTGCCATTTGAGTTTTTTGGTTTGTTTGTTTGTTTGTGTTTTCAGCAATTTCAGGAAGGTGGTGGAGTTTTGTATTCTGAAGAGCGCTTATTTTTTTACTTGCTTATTTTATTCAAGTCAATCTCTTTGCAAATGTATACAATTCATAAAAAACATACTCTGTGTGTTTTTATTTATAGAATAATGTTGTTATTCTATAAATATTATTACCTTGTTGTTATTATTACCTTGTTATATGACTGAAAAATAAACCAAAAATAAACCAAACAAAATGTGTTAACACACATGGCACATTTCCAGCAACCATGTTGTGCGCTATAAGGGGTAAATGAGGCTGAGGAACAGCATAACCAGATGGATCCAACAATTTGGAGGCTATGTGGCTCATGGCCTCTTATGATTTCAAGTTTTTTCAGTTTATGGGGC
>KV751329.1:2235456-2245903 GCA_001698575.1 Mola mola | reverse complement strand
GAGAGGTCGCAGTGCAGAAGAGAAGCAAAAGAGAGCAAGCAGAGAGGAGATGTGTAAAGAGAGCAGAGAATAGAGGACAGATAAAGAGAGGAAAAAGAAGGATATTGAGAGAAGGAAGCACAGAGAAGGGGGAGAGGGAGCAATAGTAGTGAAAGAGAACAGGAAAAAAGGAAGAAGCAGGGGGAGAGATAATAGAAAGAAAACAAAGATGCGAGGAGGAGGAGCAGAGGGAGAGATAGAAGCCATGAGGGAAGGATTTGACACAAACAAGAGCGTCCAGCGGAGTAGAAAGGTGGAAATGAGAAGGGGGAGAGACAATCTTGATGAAAAGAAATCAAGCTTTGAATACAGAGGGAGGGAAAGCGTGCGAGGGAGTGTGTATTGTAGGGGAGGGAGGGTCATAAGTAGCTGCTAAAATGCTTGTGCCACCTCTGTTGAGAGCAGAGCTACACAAAACATCTCATCAGCTGAGTGTATCTGTGTTTGTGTGTGAGAGTATCAGTGTGCAGATTGGAGAGGAAGAGTTTGCCATTGGGTTAGGTGATTTCACACTTCCCTCCTTGCCTCCACAGACGGACACACACACGCTGCCCACACATCTAGCCAATCCACAGCACGTTCGCACCTCAGCCTTAATCATCACCTCTGTGTCGGGCCGACAAAATGCTCAGCTGTGATTTGAGTTCTTGTCACACATTCGCTGCGTTTATGTGCACTTTAGAAATCCAATTACTCTCAGCTTTCACCAGCAACCTAATTTCTGAAATGTTGTGTAGACTAGAAACCATCTTCCAGTAACAAGATTAAGGGATTAAGAGAAATCTGATTTCTGCAAGAGAACAAGTTATTTGCCTAGGTATTTTACATATATGCTTCTAAAGGAAAATTATTTTCACACATCTTCCTGACAATGTGTGGTAGCTGGCAGGAATCAGAGTTAACATTGTTGATAAATAATTTACTTAACACTATTTAATTTGTATGCATGATTTTAAATACAAATCCAGATTCAAATAAGTTGGGATGTTGTGTAAAATATGAATAAAACAGTGATTTGATACAGTGATTTGCAAAACCTATATTCAACTGAATTCAGCCCAAAGCATTCAAACTGATAAACTTTTTTGTTTCATTGGAAATACACACAAATTCTGAATTTGATGCTACATGTTCCAAAAAAGTTGCAACAGGAGCAGAAAAGATTAGGAAATTGGTGAAATGTGCAAAACCAGCTGCAACATTCCACAGGTAAATAAGTTACCTGGTAACAGGTGATAGTACAGCGATTGGGTATAAAAGAAGTCTCCCGAAAGGATTTCACCATCTACAGTCCATAATATCATCAAACGATTCAGAGAATCTGGGGAAATCTCTGCACATAAGGGACAAGGCCAAACCTTAGATCCCTTAGAATCTGGCAACATTCTGTGATGGATATTACAACTTGGGCTTGGGAAGACTTCAGGAAAACAGTGTCGATTAACACGTCACTGCTTCTACAAATAGAAGTTAAGGCTTTACCTTGCAAAGCTGTATATCAACGCCCAGAAGCGCCGCCTACTTGTCGGTCCCCGACCTCATCTGAGATGGACTGAGCTAAAGTGGAAAAGTTAGCTGTGGTCTAACAATTCAACATTTCCAATTGTTCTTGGAAAAAATGATAATTTAGTTTTCTGAGCTAAAGGGAAAAAGGACCATCCAGGTTGTTTTCAACGCAAAGTTGAAAAGCCAGCATCTGATATTGTATGGGGATGTATTAATGCTCACGGCATCATGGGTAACTTGCCAATCTGAGAAAGCACCATTAATGCTGAGTGGTACATAAAGGTTTTGGAGCAATATAAACTTCAGTGGAGACAATGTGTTCAGGGACGTCCCTGTTTGTTTGTTTTTTAGCAAGATAATGCCATTATGAAGTGCAAAATAAGACAACAACAACGACTGTTGAGCAACTTAAGGTATACATCAAGCAACAATAGGATAGAATTCAACTTTCAGTACTTCAGCAATTAGTATCTTCAGTTCCCAGATGCTTCCTGAGTTTTGGAAGAAAAGATGATGCAACAAGAGTAAACATGCACCTGTCCAAATTTTTGGAAAGTGTTTCATCAAATTCACAATTTGTTTATATTTCGACAAAAATAATAAAATAAATAAATAAAAGTCAATCAGTTTGAACATTAGATATCTTGTCTTTGTGCTAAATTCAGTGGAATATAGGTTGAAAAGGATTTACAAGTCACTGTTTTTTGTTTTTAATCGTATTTTACACAATGTCCCAACTTTTTTGGAATTGAGATTTGTTGTTACTGCAGATAGCAGCAGTTTCTGAAGCTACAAATTTGTGGCAAGTTGAATTAGTTACCATTACCTTTCAAAGTTGTCGGATCTCTTTGCGGCTCACACTACACGCCTTGCTGTTTTGTGATTAGGAGCCTTGCAGTCATTATGATTTCAAGCTATATGGCTGACTGGTGACAGGGGGTCACACACTACACGATCTTTCACCGGGAGAAACCCTGATCTTGTATGTCTGGTCTCCAAAGTATATTTGGTTTGTGACAACACATGCAAGAGGTGTCAGTGGAGATAATGCTAGAAACCGTTTTCATGAAATTTCTTAAAGGACATCTTTAGAAAACAAAAGGTATTGCTTGGTTCCATGATGATTTGTTAATATAGGAAAATAAAATAAAAAGATATGGGCGAAAAAATTGGATTGGCACACATATGGACGGCATGCATTGTTCTACAAAGACTGTCTGTAACAGGTGTGAGAGCGGACCCAAGAACAGCACAAATCTAGAGGCACAGTTCAGAACTTTATTTACAATATTCTGGAGTCCAAACAGATGACAATCAGGAAGCCTGGTCGGTGAGCACAGTCTAAGTTCAGAATGGGGCAGGAGTCTCTTGAGAGGAAGTCCAGGCGCAGCAGGCAGACAGGGAGCGGGCACATGCAAACTTCAAAGACAGAAGGCAGGTCAGGTTACCAGGGCAGAGATGAGGAGACGTGGTCAGGGGCAGAAGGCAGGTCAGGTACCAGGAGATCTGTCTGGAAAAGAGTGCTGGAGAGTAGTGCATGATGCGACGACAATCTGGCAGAGAGTGAGTGTGGAGGAGCTGGTTAAAAGGAGGCTGGGTAATTGATTGCAGGTGGGAGCAACAGGTGAGTCAGATGACCTTAATGAGGACAGGTAGTTAAGCAGGTAGTGTGGGGGTAGTTGAGGGGAAAACCAGGAGCAGACTGTCTGTCTGTAGCTGCCTGATGTAGACAAAACAATATTATGAGAGTGGTGACAGTGAACAAAAACAGAGCACATTGGGCTATAAAATCAAAACATGGAGCCTAAAAACAGTAGCTCAGAAGAGCTGCCACAATATAAAGTGGGGTTCTGTGTGGCTTCATTGCTAAGGGCAATTTCTTTTACAGTACAGGGAGGTGGGAGTGTGGAGCAGTTTAAGCGCTTTAGCCTCATTTCCAACATCTGACGTCCTGGGATTTTACTATGGACATTTCAATAAGCTGTTTTGCTTTGCTTGTGGGACGAGATACATACAAATGTATTTGATTTTGGCTTTTTTTTGCCACACATTTGTTTATATTTTAAATGTCCTTTAAACATATTTAATGAAAACATTGCTTCTTCTTTTCTGGCTCTTCCATATAAAGCCTTTTGCAATGGAATGATTCAAGCAAAGTTCAACCAATTAGTTTGAGAAGAAAACAAACTTTGACTGTAACACTTTTGATTTCTCAAAGTACTCCCCGTGTGTTTAAGATAACAAAATCCCCGACTGACATAGGATAGTCATTTTGTTGCCAGCGTATTGACAATTCTGAGGGGTTTTTTCTGCTAGCTACCACAATTTCTTCAACCAGGTTTTGTTAACTGTGTTAAGGAAGAGAAGAGATTTCCATGGAGTACTTTAATAAGCTATAGCTCACAGTTAGCACATCTGTGGGAAAGATCTGTTCTGATTATGGCGTGTCTAACTGATGACATGCTTCCGTTCAGTGTATACCGTGTACAGTAAGAGCAACAAGCTGAGCGAGACTGTGACATAAAAGAGCAGGGATTTCATTCATTTCTCCTTGTATTTTTGCTGTGAGGGTTTCACTATCACACAGCAGAGCAGGAAAAAGGATCTGCTGGCCTGTCCAAGGTGAGGTGTTTTTAGAGCAGAGTGAGTGTGGAGGAGCTGGTTAAGAGGAGGCTGGGTGATAGAGCCGACTGGGGGGAACAGGTGAGTCTAATGATCTTGATTAGGAGAGGTAGGCAGGCAGGTAGTGAGTTGTTAGAGGGGAAAACCAGGAGTGGACTATGACAGAAATATAGAAAAGGTCTGCTTACATGTTTCACTAGGTGCTGTACGTGTCAACAGAGGCCTTCCCCAGTTCAAGGAAATGGACAGTGTTGAATTTAACTCGATGTGTTGAAGTGTGTTGAAGAAATCAATGGCAGTAGAGGGGTATTACAAACCATGATGAAAAAGGGAACCTTGATGGGAACTGTTTACAGTATTTGATGTCAGGAAAACCTCTGTATTGTTGTCTCTTAAATAATAATAAAAAAAATACTACTAACATTTAATTCATATCTGTTCACATCTATTTATTTAGTGACAGTAAATTTCCAGTAAAGAAGGAAAATTGATTTTTCAATACAAGAACAAGCTCTGAGGTATTTATATTGATGAATATTAAAATATCCCAATGTTGGTCATTCATACAGGAGACGTCCTCCAACAGGGTCCTTTAAACATTTTGCAAAATCAAATTGACTGGTAATATTATCCCTCCCTCCCTCCCTATAACCTATTATCAGCAACCCCCACCTACATCCACTCTAATTCCCTAATTTAATCAATCACTTGCAAATTGTTTACAGAACTTTGTTTCGACTCAGAACCCCCAAACTTTTGCAGAGTTGCCTCTGTGGTTTTTCAGATACACTTATTTCTAGGTGGCTAATGTCAAAGACAAATTATACCATCCTTGTTTAGATTGATATGATGATCCATTTAAGCACAATGAGTCCGCAGTGCTTGACACACAGAGATAACATCACACAATTTTATATACCCCCTCAAAGTATTGATGGTATTACACTTAGTTGTACTTCCCTTCCCACGCACGGCCAACCTCTGCATAACTTGGCATGCTTTTTTGGTCTTGGAATGTCACAAACGTTGTTGAATGTTGCGTCCCTGGTTCTGACGTGGTTAAAATGTTTTGGAAGGATTCTGGTACTGTGACAACTTTACCTTCGGCCTTATACATAATTCAGATTCTGTGCCTATGAAAGTTGCTGGATCAGTGTATGATACTTCAAACTTCATGATTGGCAGTATATTTTGTGAGACTGGATTGGCAAATGTGGGCAGCATGAATTGTCTGTTAAACAAAGACACATGCAATGTCAACATTTGCAAAGGTCCAAAATTTGTTGGCAAGTGGAAGAAGTCATGTAGTGTGAATTAGTCTTTGTTTGTAGAAATAGTCAAAACAAAAGGGAATAAAAATAACTACGATAAAACCACCAAGTTGCACCAAAGGGGTTGATCGATTATCTTATCAGGATTTATACTTGTATATATATATTTGGTGGCACTGTCATACACTCAGTTAGCCTATTTCTCTGAGTTTCCATTTTCATTCAACATGCAATTTTTAGTCATTGAGCTGTCTCACGGTTGCAACCTGAACCTCACTGCCTTCATGGCTCAAGTTTATTTGATAACTGTGGTTTCATTCTCCCACCTCACCTAGTATTTGTGATTTGGTCTGTGGATCCTCGCCACTTTTCTTTGGAGGCAGAAGAGTGAAATACTAAAAAGGGTCAATCTGTGTGAATATGGAATAAAAAGAAGGGCTGATACAACAGGAAGAAAGAGAGAAGAGGGGAGTGACTGCCAGAGCCAGAGAGAGAGCGATTGCCAATTGACTTGATGAGGGAGAGGATGCATCGTTATATAATTGTAAATCCCAGAAAGATAGGGTTTAATAGGACTGTCTCTCCTCCCACTGCTGCTTTGGTAATTTATCCCTCGCTCTCTCCAATCTTTCCTTTCTCTCTCCTTCACCCTGTCGTCCATCAATCTTTTTCCAATTACCTGCTCTGTCTATCCACAAATCCATCATAATCATTTCCATGGTAACGGGTCGCATCCTCCATTGGCTTTGGCCTATTGTTCAATATAATTGCACGCCCAAGAGTAGTCTTTAGAGGAGGAAAGGGGATTCACAGAGACACAGGTCTGGATATTGTGCCTGTGCTCGCAGACTAATGCTTCTCCCATGTCTCCAAAGAGTTCAAAAAGAGACTTTAGAGGAGATATTCTGTTTAATTTAAACCATAGCACTCAACCATCAGACATTTTAGTAGCCATTATGTGTAGACTGGCTTCATTTGAGACTTTTCAAGCATCCTGTCTGTCTATGTAATTCTAAATTATATGAAACTAATAGAGTAGAACTGTTGATACATGTTCAGTGAAGAAGAAAAACAAAGTATTTGCTGCAATGAATGGTAAACAAAGCTCTTAAAAAAATCTACAGATGTTTTTTTGTTTTGTTTTGTTTTGTTTTATTTGGTTTGCTATAGATGTACGATAAAGTCAAGCTAATAGGGAAGATGTCTTCTTAACCCCTTCAGATCACTACCACACTCTAATGATGCCCGTATTTAATAATATAATCTCAAAGAATGCCAAAAAAGCTGTTCTTTGTATTTCTTATATCAAAATACTATTACTTTATTCTTCCTGGAAAATGAAATCTTAAGTTGTCTTACTTCAGCTAGTACTAAACATTTTAACCAATAAGCACAGGATATCATCTGATCAATCAATCAAAATCTAAATTTTATTCACTCAAAAATTTTATTACAATTAAATTAACTGATTTCAATGAAATTGGATCATATTTTATGAGGAAAATATTGTCTGGTTTTCCCGTGATGTCCTGTGGCTACTCTGCTTGAAGTTTCATGGACTTGAATGAGGAACAGATTACTTTTTATCTAAGGGAGCTGTTGGCTGAAGCTAACTGTACATGTCCAGCAGCCTATGAATATGGCTGGTCAGAAACCGGACACAGACTGTGGACAGTTTAATAACAGAAAATCCAGTTCCTTGGTGTTTTACATGGGCAGAGGACTTCTTGTTGCATTCCCAGAAGCCAAAACTGGCAAGAAAACCACCTTGCTGATGGAATTCCTACTGTCACACTTCCTTCTCAGGCCCTGATCTGTTACTGGGATGCTGTGTCCTGTCCACACTCTGGCTATATTTGGAAAATCCTTTTTAAAATGTTTGTTCAGTGGAAGCTCTCTTTCATGCTGTGGAAACTAGTTGGACATTTAGCTGCATGACACAGTTTCAGTCCTAACACTGTTGGCTAATTTTTAGTCCATCCCTACCTGGCCTTTTGTACAGCAAATACATATTGTGCTATATACAGAGGCAGAATGTACTCTGGCTTCTGTTTCATGTGGACAAATTCTCCATGTAAGATCCATTTTCTACTCAAAGCCCCAGCCAGTCTCACAGTCAAAGGAGACTTAACTGTTTTTTAACTAAAGATTAGACTTACTTAACCAGTAATGGCGGATGTTTTCCTAAAGTTCACCACATTGTTTTGTTCCTAACCTTAATCAATATAATAAAGATATGTGGGCCTTTGCATGCTGACATATGACATGGAAGGGAACATAGCATGGCAGCCATGGATGAAACATGGAGCAAATATGTACTGAAGAAGTCTGCAAAAATGTATATTTGTACGACTCCTCGTTACAGCATTACAATGACTACCATTGCTATTGACCATGTTGACTTTTGTTTCAAAGTGAACTAACCAAAACCAAACACTGCCCACCTAATCCCAAACTTCCTCCCGACACATCTGCTTCATGTTCTGGCTGCAACACGGCTGCTGGATCTAATCGCAGACATTTTAGACAATATTCATAACATCAGTACTGCTGCAGGATTTAAATGTCCCAAAAGTGGGTCCAAAGAAAATACACTCCTAGTCTATTTTTGAGAAAAGATATGTCAGTCTATACAGAGCAGATTGAGGAGACTAACTTATCAACAGTGAAATATTTCTTAGAGGTCATTTCATTGTATTTTTGATGTGCCACCAGCACTCATTTTCTGCCAAAATTCATTTAAAGGCTTTAAAAGTTACAGTCTCCTGCGTATGAAATTCTGTATTTGTATTTCCCTTTGAGCTGCAGTGGAAAGATTGTATAGGCCCTTGCACATAGCCTGTTCAAGACAACGGTGTCGAAATGTCATTGCACCTTGCCAATGTGTATAACAGGTTCCAGTGCGGAATGTGGGGTTGTTGCTATTCCGCCTCTGAGCTGGCAGCAAAGTAACACAGTACTGTATAGAAGTTGAAAATTCTAGGAAAGTGACAAGCATGTTTAAATGCTTTTTCTTTGAAGATTTTGCAAATATCTCAGACTGAGATGAACAGGTTCTGTTTCCTTGTTGAAGCATTGAGCCTTCAAATCCCTGTTGTGGGAAATGGCCATGCTGCCTGCTTCACCCATTCAAATGAATGTGTATTGGATGACCTGAGATAATTGATATTTATAGGAGACATAATGGTGCGAATTTAATTAGCAAAACACAAACTTTATTATTTATGAGGAGAAGTTGGGATCGTTATCTGCTTCAGAGTAAAATGCACACGTTTCAAGGACTTTACTGCCATGTCAGTGATAAAAGTGCTTGTATTATATTAAATGAATTAAACACTATTAAACTTACAGTAATAAGAATAAATAAATAGAATTAAAAAAACCCCTGCAATTTGGAATATTAAAAAACTGCAATAAGAATGTTATATCTATATACTGTATGTGTGTGTTTTTATTTTCCATATGTCTTTCGACTTAAGATAGCTTTAGGGTTTGCTAATAGTACACTTTTTTTGTAATTATATTGTTTGCTTACATTGTGACAAATGCTGTTGCTGTTGATGTTGACTTTGCATGAATGGCGTTAAGTAAAATGATAAATATTAATGCATACGGCAGAGCTGCAACTTGCATGTCATGCTGATCAGAGTGTTTTGTTTTTGAGTTGATTAGTGATGTGTAACATCCTCCATCTCTCATTTATCTACATACACCGCCACCCCTCCCCTCTCTCTCTCTATTTCTCTTTCTCTCTCTCTCAGCTGCATCAATTCACATAGACATGCAGCATATCAGACAGGAAATTGAGAGAATAGACTTTAAAAATAAAAGACTTACTATTACCCTATTATTATTGAGACAAATTCATCAGTATTCGTATGAACCCCAAATAGGTTGATGCACATTTTAAACAATGTTGATAATTATAAAATCTGTCAAAAGTATTAAAGGTTTTGCTATTTGCCCGTTAACCCCTGTAACCCTCCGTCATACTTAATACCCTTACATTTCTCCACTGAAATAAAGTGCATCATCAAATTGAACATCAATGTAACACTCTTAGTGGCTGAAAAATACTTTATGAAGGAAATGACAGCTTGACTGTAGTTTTTGCTTTTGCCCGCATCAATGCAATTCAAGAAATGGCAAAACCTCTTTAAAATGTTTTGGGGAAAGGCAATAATTACACATAGATTACAAAATTAATACAATGGTATAGTGCCAGAGAAAAACCTTTAAAACTGGAACGGCCTGTTAAAACTTTATATTTAAATTATATTTTAAATGTCAAATGTCTGCATGGTTTCTCCAAATTAAAGTGATGTGAGGAGGTTTTCAGTGTCTCACAGACCTTAGGAGGTTGTAAATTTCTATCTTAAATTACCAGTATAGTTAACAGTTCTGTTTCTCCTCTCTGCTGTGGTAGATTCTGATAAGTATGCTGCACTGACAAAGGCAGAATAATCATAGTCAACAATGTAATATGCTTAGTAGCTCTAGATTGCAATTTTGAATTATTCTCTTGCTTTTTCTTGGAATAATAACTTGACTGTGTTAACAATACTCTGATTTTTAACAAGCATGTGCAAGGAAAAAATACAAGCAAATGTGGTGAGGAGTGAATAGGCTCGAAAAGAATGAATAACATGGATAAGATGTCCAGAAGTAAAGTAAGAGACAAGTGCACTGATTGCTCATATAGACAATAAAATGCAAAAGTGAAAATATAGTAAAATTGGAATAACATAATCATTTTTTGATGCATTAGATTTTTAACAAGCATGTGCAAGGAAAAAATACAAGCAAATGTGGTGAGGAGTGAATAGGCTCGAAAAGAATGAATAACATGGATAAGATGTCCAGAAGTAAAGTAAGAGACAAGTGCACTGATTGCTCATATAGACAATAAAATGCAAAAGTGAAAATATAGTAAAATTGGAATAACATAATCATTTTTTGATGCATTAGTCATCTTACTGTTGTATAAAAATATAAAAATGAGCTCTTAC
>KV751329.1:2223486-2233882 GCA_001698575.1 Mola mola | reverse complement strand
TTTTGTAGGCGTACAGGAAAGCGTTTGTTGTCGGAGCCCGAGCTTCTACGGGTGATTATGTGAAACGGGAAGGGGGGAAACGGTCGCCTGCTAGCTTAGCCGAACCTGCTGCTGTTAAAAAATTAAAGGGTTTCCTATTGTGGCTCTGCTCAGTGCCAACTGTCTCTCTGCCCCACGTTTATCTCCATATTACAAGCAATGCTCCGTTGCGTGTACGGGCTTTTCAAACAAGACAAGTCCGTGTTTTAAGACTTCCCTGTCAGCACTTTTCTCCCTCTCCGGACCTCCTCGTCCACGGTCGGCTTTGGCAGGAGCCGTAACCCCGGACGGGAGGCAGGGGGCGGGGGGGGAGGCACAGAGGAGGAGGGCTGACAGACGCGGATACAAAAGGACCCAGTGATATAGCTTCGGCTCTTCTATTTTTGTTTTCCGAATTCCCCGTCACTAAAGTGGTTTCTTCTAAAAAAAAAAAAAAACATCGGTTGAGGGTGGCTTAAGCAAGGAACAAAGACAGTTATTGGGCCTCTTACTATGATTAATCCAACGTTAATCCGAAGAAATCCCCCCGCGGTTTTGTGTTTATTTGCTGCTGCCGCTCGGACCGGACAAAGAGTGCTGTCGCCACCAACGTGGAAAGCGTTTGCTGCCGGTGTGTGCGTGTTATTTGTTATTAAAGTTAACCTGAGAGTAGCTGTTTGTATCGCCAAGCTGCCTTTTATCGGTGCGCTGGCCCGCAGCCTCTCTGTCGCTCGCCACACAAAAGGCTTCCAGTTGAAGTGATCGATAAGCGTCTCGCATTTCCAGCGCTGCAGAGAGGCTGTTTCCAAACAAAGGGCCATTCCGCAAAGCTCCATCTCCACTCACATACTCATTAGCTCCATACCCAAGACTTTGCACGGCCACAAAACGATCTGAAACATGAGGGAAACTGAGGGGCTTTTATGGTTTCCGGGAGGATTTTTCTTAGGCCATATGGTGTGAGAGCCACTGGAACTTGTCTGGGGTTTTATGTTGCTCCAACGAATGGACAAGAGGGGGGGCATCTTACAAATGCTCATCAATTCCTCCCTGTAATTAAATGAAATTTGAGACTATGGATATGAAAGTGGTATTTGCTCTCATGGAGATTTGTTGCCCTGTGGCTTGATAAGTTTTACCTCTATGTAAGAGTGTTGGTATATTTGTTTTTAGTTCAGTTGATTGTCTCAAGGTTGACTCTTTTCTAAACCCTAATTTGTGCAAAGAGTGCAAGTTAGAAGTAATGACCCACTTTTAACACTTCTATCATTACAAACACCTGAACTCCCACACATAGGTGAAGCCATGTGTCTCAGCATGACTGATGTGCTGATGCATGCATCTGCTCCTGAAAGGATTAAAGTGAATGTAGAACTTCACTCCAAATGCACAGTTTGTGATCCCATTAGGGTTCAAAACTTCATTTGATATTCAAACGTTTAAAACAAAGCAAACACTTCCAGTCTTACCTGCCTCATTGGCACATCTTTTCCAATCTCCCCCAAGGTCAGCTGTAGCAGGCAGGTACATGGTTTTGTCTTTCTGTCAACAAAACACAGGACAGGCCAAATAGCTGTGTGTCAACAAGATAAGATTTGGCTTATTCTTCACTCTGCAGACCATGGGGACCAGTTTCTGTGGAAGGTTTACTGATTGACTTAACCGGAGAACAATTGTTTTGGGTTCTCTTTTTTGTGTTTGTCACGGCTGGATTTAGATAGGTTGGGCAACCAAGCCGGCTCATGAACAATGTACTTATTAAGCTTACACCTGACACAACATAACCACCACTTAAAATAGTGTCTGTGTGTGTTTTTTAAAAAGGAGGTGGACATGCCTGAAGTTATACTTATAATTGGAACTTGCTGGGAAATAATTAGGACTGAAACACATGCATGTTGATGGAAAATGGTTTAAAATGCAGCACTTCAAAGAAAGTGCAGTCTGGAAAATTGCTATTAAACTTTTGAACCACAAGTTTAGTTTGCTTTTAGTCAAAACATAGTTGTCTACATCATTATTAAGCTGACATAGGTGACTTTACAAGGGGAGCTGAGGCAGGTTTTTGCACTAGTTAAATGCCACCATGAGATAATTTTGACTGAGTAATCAATTCCCCTTGCATTCAATTTACTGAAAAATCAAAATGACATAACGAATGATGCAGAAAACAAGCAGAAAGTTCACTGAAAGACTGAAGAGATAAGCTCACAAGCTTGGCTATCATGAGACTTTTTTTTGTTATTCCTCTCAGCTATCACAAGCTCAGCAGGAGCTCCTGTTCTGAACTCATGCTCATCTTTAAACTTGTCCAATGGTTTCTGGGAATCAGTGTGCCTAAAGCCACATTTATTTATTTTTTCTTAGGGTAATTACCAACAGGGTGTGTGAAGGGGAAATGCGGTATGCTATACATGTGTCTGGGTCAAAAAAAGTTCAAGGGGAGAGGTGAGAAGTGGAGGGTACCTTTGCTTGCCAGTGCTACCATGAACAAGCAACTATTGGGCACCACAAAATCTCACATTTTCCACTTTAGCTGTGAGAGCTCATGCTGGATGTGGCATCTCGCATATGTGTGTCGATGGCTGCAGATGTTTATTGCCCTAAAAATAACAGCAACTCCAGAATACCAAATGGAAATGAAAGTAAGGAGTCATTTCAGTGCAACTTGATCATGTATAACATTGACATCTACATAACAAAGATATCTTTGCATGCATCATCTCTTCAAGAATGAGTTGTGTCCCGTAGATGCCCTCCACCCCCTGGATTATGCGCAAAGACCTTTGTCTATCAGCCTCTATTAACGGTAATACTGACGGATTGAAGAAACGTGAGCTCATCAATAACTCATCAGCACATATGTTCATATTAATCTACTCCTTGCTTCAAGTCATAATTAGAAAGCATGCTTGTATTTGTAAAGCCGCCCCATAACTCCCATACACGCCACATACACACATGTGCACCCACAAGCCCCCTTTCCAGAGCCTTATAATGTCCTCAGAGAGTGGGAGGAAGGGATATTAGAGGAGGATGGGAAGCTGGGTTTCTTAAGCTTTGAGTCAAGCTTTGGGATTATTGGGTCACGCTTTGTTACCCAGCTGTAGAAAAACTCCTTGTTCACAGAAAAGACGAGAGGAGGGGGCTGTGTGCATGTCCCAATCCCTGCAACGTTACATAAAGCTGTAATGGGTCCCTGACTCCTTTTGAAGCACCGGTGACTCTGACAAAGCCAGGCAGTGGAGTTGGACATGATTAAACTGTTTGGGACAGTCAGTCAGTGGGCTGAAAACACTGCTGGGCTTCTTGACCCCCAACATTTGTGCTCCTAAAAGCTCTCTAAACTAGCCCTTTAATTATCATTGAAAGTAGCAAAAGTTGGCATTTAAGGTGTTTGGTCAGTTTGTTACTATATCTGAACTTATTCTGTGAACAGAAAGTTTTGGATTTTGTTTCAAAATTTACCCAAATTAGATGGTCTTATTTAAACAAAGTTCTTCTGCATCACATATACAAAGTACAATATATAATCAAGCAGCTATTTAGAAGGTTTTTGTGTGTAGTGTCTTATTCAAGTTCCTGCTTGATATCGCTCTATTGTGTCAGCATCAGTTCATGCATGACTATTAGTTTACTGAATGTGTGAGTGTGTATAGGGAAATGTGGGTGGATGGTCTTGACAGTATTTCCACAGATTTAACTTCCTGGCAGAATGTGCTGTGGGGTCCCTTGTTGTGGAATAGCTTGCGAGTTTCTTGTGTAAATCTTTGGTTGCTCAATAACAGCCCGGTAAAAGCAAGGATCAAGAAGTGAATTTGTCCTAACTTGCCTCATCTCCAGTCATTCTTCCCGACTTGACTCTCAGGACACAGTCCTCAGCTTGGTTTTCATCTTTCCCCACATATGTCTTTTTTTGTCCTGTTGTTACCGTTTTTGTTGTCTGCTTTTTCTTGTGTGTATCTAGAACTCAGCTTTCTGTCTGTCTTGCTTTTTTAAATGTTCTTCACATATTTTCCCTTACTGTTACTGTAACTTATTTCAGTGAAATATGACTTGTGCTTTAATTATATTCTGTCTGTAGGCAAGGGAGATGTAGATTAGTAAAGGGATATTAGTTGTCCAAGCTGAGATCTTGAGTTTTCTCTCCCCCCCCTGCGTTTCCTACTCTGCAGGGCTGCTGCTGGTTGAGGAAGTGTTAGTGGATTTAGCAGGGGAATGGGGAAGCTGGAAAGAGTCAGTCATGACTCTGGTGAGTTGAAAACAACCCTCTGGGCGTGCACAGCTACAGTGTTTCCACACTGTTAGGATGTTGGCCCATGTTCTTCAGGGTATCTATGAGTAACTTTGCTGAGGTCAGACTCATGTATGACTTGTCTGATAATTTGTGTGTATATAAAGGAAGAGGGAATAAACACAGTGTGTATGTGCTGCTAGGTTTTTGCTGGGCCTGTACCCTGTTTTCACTTTGGTCTAGTAGGTTGGAAACTTCATGTCTACTTTTCCATATTTACTCTTTATGTTTTATATACTGAAGTTTTTTTCTCCTTTTAATTAATTGCAATAGGCTGTGGCTTTTTGTTGGGTTTTCTTTCTTTTTTCTTCTTGGATTTCCATTTAGTATTTTCTAGACTAAATAATTTGTTAATTGGAATAATAATAATTATTAATGAATAAAAAAAAATATAGTCGCATCCCTGATTTTGTAGACTAAATGATGTTTATCTTAACACGTATTTTAGAATTTAATGGCATAGATATTAATAGTTTTACATTAAGGATGGATCAGATTTGTAATATGGCAGGTGTTGGGTCCAACTCTCAAAGAATGACTCCGCTGCACTGCTCAGTTTTACAAACTTTTCTTTAGAGTCTTTCCACTTATTATTTTAGTTTTATGACCCACACCAGTTTTCCTACTCTCATCATCTTGGTGTCCTGCAGCCTCTTACAGCTAAAAATCTCTGATACAACCCCTGTTCACTATCTGCCCAGTACCACACATAGTTGGCAAAGTGTGGACAAAGTAAAGCATTAAGATGGTGAAAAGTCAGAAATTTCCCTCAGAAGTTGGTGGACAAAATGAGCATGAAAATATTAAACTTACATTGTTAATCTAGTGCCCATTGACATGTGTAGTGGTAGTGTTTACACTGCCTGAAGTGGAAAGAATGTTTAATTTATACAGATTTAAATTTGCTATGTTAATTTCTATGGTTTTACATCATCTATGACCCTGTTTATGTCTATTCTTATGTCCTATTTGTGTTGTAAAGCCCTTTGTAACTGTAAAGAAAAATGATTTATAGAACTGCTATTAATATTTAAAGGATCATTGTCACTTTTATGTAAATAGAGTGTAATTTCTAACTGTGAGTGCTTTAACCTTCAAAGCTGGATTAATTGGAACTGGATGCCTGAATATTAATTTGCTTGAGCACATTTTTTTCTTCTTAGGAGTGTTTTTTATATCTATTCATGTATATTTATCCATTTATATTCACATCAGAACCCATCCTTCAGTCACTTTGCACACACCTTGTCTATCCTTAACGCTCCCCCAACACACAACACCAGACAGACAATATTTAATCAGGGTAATTAATTCCATGCCTGCCACACTCGAAAAGAGAAAATTGGTAAAACAAATCATTGCCACTCTCTTATTAGCTCTCAGAGAGGCTCATGAAAGATGAAGCCATTAGGAAGATGTTCTGTTGTTGTATTCATCAAAGGAGAGAGGCACATGTACACATGCGTGTGTGAGAGCGCTTAAGGGCTGATTATATAAAATCTAAATCAGAGGTTGTTGTCTGAGGGCTTCCTCCATCAGACAGCGAGATGGAATAATAATCGAAAAGTGCCAATCCTCACATTATCCTTTTGTTTTGTTTTTATTGTTGACTACTCTACAATTGTGGGTCCGGCTCTGTGATCGTCCTCAGGTCTTATTGTTCAACACCAGGTTTAGCCTGGTCCTTGCAAGATCTCCTGTGTGGCTGTTCGTCCACCATCAGCAAACATTGCTGGATACCCACTCTCTCATCCTTATGAACGGTGCCATCATTGACATACCATTTCTCCCTCCACACATACACACAGCCTCTAGCCTGATGGTATCATCAGACTGGAGGCTGCAGTACCAAAATTTACATCACACATATGAACTGTTGAAATCAACAAAAGCACTAAGTCAAACTTCTCTTTAAAAATATGGCAGGTTCATGGTTTGCTGGTGAGTTTTTGAAGGAGGTGATGAAGTGATTAGCTTGGGAGTCCGATACAGTCAAACTGGTGGTGGTAATGTTATGAATTTCATTTTGAAGAGCTAGTTACCATTCAGGCTTTACTGAGTGTCATTCTTTTTTTTTTTTTTTTTTTTTTGAAACGTCCATTGAATTTTTCAAATCAAGATTTGAATGTCTATTGTCATATTTTATGATGTCATCATTCCTACCCTGAACCAAAATCTTCAATTCCAGTAAAATTGTTCGTTAGATTAAAAAGACCATTGTGAGTCAAGTGATGGCAGCAGCCTGAGCAGGGAGATCGAGATGCTCCTCTCCCCGGCCACTTCCACCAACTCCTCCGGGGGGGACACCAAGACGTTCCCAAGCCACCCGGGAGATATAATCTCTCCAGCTTGTCCTTGGTCTGCCCTGGGGTCTCCTCCCGGATGGGCATGCCTGAAATACCTCCCCAGGGAGACGTCCAGGAGGCATCCTGATCAGATGCCCGAACCACCTCAACTGGCTACTCTCAACGCGGAGGAGCAGCGGCTCTACTCTGAGCCTCTCCCGGATGTCCGAGCTCCTCACCCTATCTCTAAGGCTGAGCCCAGCCACCCTGCGAAGGAAGCTCATTTCGGCCGCTTGTATTCGACATCTCATTCTTTTGGTCACTACCCAGAGCTCATGACCATAGGTGAGAGTTGGGACATAGATTGACCTGTAAATTGAAAGCTTTGCCTTCTGGCTCAGCTCTCTCTTCACCACAACAGACCGCTTCAGTGTCCGCATCACTGCCGACGCTGCACCACAATCATCATTCTGACAAAGGTGATTTTCCTTTGAGAGAAAGTTAAACCCTCTTTTGGGGGGGGTGCCAAATAATTCTCTGAACTGGATGTAGATATTACCAGAACTGCCAAATCAAGTCAGTTTTATTTATATAGCACAATATTATTTAACACAGTTTGCGTCGGGATCTGAAGCCAATACAAGTTCTAAAGTCAACGTTAAATTGATGTCACACTGGATTATTGCTATTAAAGCCAAACAGCTATAAACTGGAAATATTGCCTTCGCTGACCACCTGTTCAAAATACAATACAAGATGGCGCCACGGATGGCCGCCTCTGTGTTTCTCTCCGCTCTATAGACGATCTTTTTCGCTTTTCTTACCCTTTTCCCGTCACTCTTCACGGCTCACTTCAGCAGAGATGAACTGTTAAACATGAGAGACTCCTCTCCGCTTCATTTTCCGCCACTTTTCACTAACCCCAAAAGTTTATCGGAGATTTTGGTTGGATGCGCAGCAGCTCTTTACGGAGTTGCCAGGAGATGCAGACGCCGACAGGGGAAACGCGCAGAAGTTCTCGTAAAGCTGAGGCAGCGAGGACTACGCACTGCTGCTGCTGAACTCCAAAAACTCGGACTTTCACCACTCCGCCGCCCTGTGCTTCAGTGAAACCTGGCTTACTGAGCTCATCCTGGACCCTTCTCTCCAGCTGCCGGGCTTCTGAACGTGTTTTACATTAACAAAGGTTGGTGTACCGATGTCACAGTGTTGAAGAAATCATGCAGTCCTCACTTGGAGTCCCTGTTCACAAACTGTAAACCGTTTTATTCTCCATGGGAGTTCTCCTTGTTTATCCGGGTCAGTGTTTACGTTCCACCTCAGGCCTGGGTAACGGAGGCATTACAACACCTGGCTGACCAGGTAACACACGTGGAGAAAAAACATCCAGACTCCCTGCTCATCATACTGGGGGATTTTAACAGAGCGAACCTCAGCCAAGAACTTCCCAAGTACAGACAGCACATTAAATGTCCCACCAGGGACGCTAACACCTTGGACCACTGCTACACTGCTCTGAAGGACTCCTACCACTCTGTTCCTCGCGCTGCCTGTCTGTATTCATGAAATCCTTCGAGAGACTTGTGCTGAATCACCTGAAGGACATCTTAGGGCCCCTGCTGGACTGCCTGCTGCACTTTGCCTACCGGGCAAACAGGTCGGTGGATGATGCAGTCAACATAGGACTGCACTTCATCCTCCAACACCTTGACTCCCCAGGGACATACACACGGATCCTGTTTGTGGACTTCAGTTTGGCATTCAACATCAGCAGAACAGTGTCTAATGTGGACTCATTCAAGTTCTTGGGAACCACAATCTCCTTGGACCTGAAGTGGACCTCCCACATAGACTCCTTCAGGAAGAAGGCCCAGCAGAGGTTGTACTTTCTGCGTCAGCTGAGGAAGTTCAAAAAAACCACCAGATTCAAAAACAGTTTCTTCCCCCAGATCTCCCCATAAGCCAACTGTCAACCTCATGAACATTTGCACACTTGCACATTACTGCACTATTGCACAACATTCCACTTTCGAATGTCTATGTATATATATTTATATATATTTTCCTTCTTTCCTTCACATGTCCAAGACAGAAACACCGGAGTCAAATTCCTACTATGTTTACACATACCCGGCAATAAAATCTGATTCTTATTCTGATTGTTAATCATGCCTCCTTTCTTGCTGTTTCTGTCAATATGTCCAGCATTGTTCCATATGTTCCCCTGTGTGTTAAACTAATGCACGTTGAGTTTAAACCTTGCCTCCACTCTCTCGCATCAGCTTTTCTGCGATTTGCAATTGTGCCATTTCCACACATTTGAGGTTTGCCGGCAAAAATGTAATTCTTTGCTGTTGGTAGCTTTTTCCTTAACTCCTTCCTCAACAACAGCTCCCTTCTTACAGTTGTTTAACAGTGTGTTGATGAGATAAAAACACATAGCAAACAACTTTTTATTACCTCTATCCTGTCTTTGTGCTTCTCCATCTTAAGTGTTGGTTTGTCTGTTTCCCTCACCTTTAGTGCTTTTACCTTGCGTCATGGCTGTGCAATTATCAGAGCAGATCAATGGTGGCCTTGTGCTTTTAGCTTTTGAAGCCAGCAGTCTGCCGTATTCCGTTATTGCACTGTTCCACACCTGTCTTTTACTGGCGTTCTGTGTATGTCCAAGAGTGTGTTTACCATCCTTGTGCACATTTGGTCCCTGTCCACATCTCAGAGTGTGAAGGACTGGAAGTGTAAGAAAAGGCTGAGGCTAACAAATGTTGTGGAGAAAGGATAGAAATGGACAGACATGGAGGAAAAAAGGGGTATTTAAAATGCAAAATAGACCCTAATCAAACCCTGTCTTATGATCATGTTATTGGCCTCATAAACACCCCTTTTCTGTGATTGGGAGGGACTGTATTCTCTTTAGTACTTTTCGTGTAATATAATCTCATAACTCATCCCACATGAGATTAAGTGAGGCGTTTCCATGAAAATAAAGGTGGTGCCTGTGGCATAGAACATTTCAAGAGGGGAAATCCAGGATGATTTCAGTGTGGGGGAGGAAAGCGTTGAGAGGTAGCATTGTTTCTATTAAATAAAAAAACACAAAGGTAAACCTTTTGATAGTGGTCTTGTTTGCAGAGATTGTGATTGTCCTTGTGTGAATTTGGATGGTTCCTTCACTTGTCACATAAAAGAGGATGGAGTGTACCAGACCACGAGGTTCCGACCCCAACACTCTTGCCAACAGAGTAATTTAAGTAATTTTGCTTCAGATAAAACCTGCATTTTTTGACCCCTGTTTTCCTTCCTTAATTTTTTAAGTTTGTGAGGGGCAGTGCAGCATTGCCTTGTTCTTGGGCTGCTATTGATTACTTAATGGTTGGATTGAGCTCATTCAAGCAGACCCCAAATTCAAGGCGTGTTAGGGAATGTGAGTGTCATCTGTCTTATCCTTTTTTTTTGAATGCAGGCAATTTTAGATGAGCCCTGACAGTTTAAAAGGATTGTTCAGGTTTTTTGTCATGAGGTAGTATGACCGCAGGAGAAAATTCACAGCCTTTCAGATAGAAATGGACTACAGCATATGGTGGTGTATATGGTGGTGTAAATTTGGAAAGATTAATGATTGCTAGCCTAATGTTTGCCCACAGGCCCACAGACACTGAGAGAGTGGTATCAGACTTTCTTTTTTTTAATTTTTGTGATGCAAATGATCCTCTATAGTTTTCTCTGTTAGATCTGTGTCCGAGTGGAACATACAGCTATGCACAGCATGAATTTGAAGCACAATGAATTTAACATAAAT
>KV751329.1:2180104-2223366 GCA_001698575.1 Mola mola | reverse complement strand
ATATAAAAGTAGTATAAAATAGTAATTTTATATATGTTTTTTATAAGTTCCACATTTCATACAGCATCCTAGCACTTTCTTTAATGCCCTGCTTTATGGTAGCCAGTCCTTATAATTTCATGATGTCAGTGCTGCCCATGCTTTACTTCTTTCTTTTGAATGCATTGACTTTGAGGCTTCATTGTGTTGCCCACCTCCACTTGAAATGCACGGTCATAGATCATAGATATCAGGCCCTGATACAGTAGTTGTCACTCCTCTTTTGAATACATACGCTGTTGTGTATTGCAGCAAGTGCCTGTGTCCTATGTGCCTTACAATCTTCGCACCACTCAAAGCCACTCTTAACAACAGTGCTATTACTGCCAACAAGACAGACAAGGGCCCATAGGAGTCCATTGTGTTTGAGACATCCATTATAGTTGGATTAGAAACTATATCTATCCATTTGCTCGCCATTTGCTCGCCTTTGCTCGCCTCTGAGGAAATAGGAGTCAACAACCATGCTGCATGCCTTTTTTTATTTTTGCATATGTGTACCTTATTTATTGTAGCTCACATATGTGCTCATCTCTTCATAGCTCTGCCATTCTGCTTTCTGCTGAAATCATTGTCTGTATTTAATGTGATTCATCAGCAATGACCTCGAGGGATTTGATCTTTTCTGATTACTTAGGCTTTTCTCCTCCTGGCGATCTTTGATTTTTGTCACTTTCAAATGTTCGGATAAGGTGTTTAAAGGAAGTGTTAAATCTATGAATAATTATATCACTGAGAGGTCATGTCAACCACCAATAGTCAAAATAAATGTCTCAATCCTCTAATGACACAGGCATTTAATAGTAAATGTAGCTGTTGTTAGGTGTTTTTTTTTGTTTTTTTTTTTTTTAAGTAATTAGAGAATAGATTGCCATTATTAAATATTAGTAATATATTCACCAATTTACAGCTGCATTCAATATGTACTTCATCCATTTTTTAAGGCGGTGTAAAAAGCTGTAAAACTCACCAGCCTGAAAACATTACAGCTAATGTGTTAACAGTCGCGTATTTACACCAGCACACACCGAACCAACAGCTGCATTCATTTCGAGACTTGTTTAGTACCTGCAAAGTTGAGGTGAAGTTTTCATGCTTCTCCTAGGTCTTTTTTGGTCTCCATAGATTTAGTTATCTCATAAATATACTAGTTCATTCCTAAAAACACTAGCAAGTACAATTTTCCTAGTTACTATAAAACATTTTTAGAGGGAATATGTGTAGAGGATTTTTAAATTCTAGGTTTTTTAAATTTATTTGGAAAGCAAAATTGAATGCAAATGCAATTACTCAAACTGTAATTCCTGGACTTTAATATTAAGATTGGATTTTGGCATGTTATAGGCATGTAGGGCACAGTTTTGTGTGAAATTAAAATTTGGGTACTTTGGCTATACTTGTTGACAATCTTGTCCCACTAATTTTTTTTTAAACCATTTTTCACACTATGCAAAAGAAATTCATCAATATATTCCGGACCTTCATTTACATTTAAGGGTTAAATACAGATTGGTGCCTTTATAGAAATACTTTCAAATTGAACATAAATTCTTATGCCACAATTGTGGACATAGATTTTTTTTTTGTGTCTTGATAACAAGCCTCTCTTCTCTCACTGTGAGTCAGCTAGCTGATCTGTAAAATCACGTTACTATGTTGATGGTCTCTCCGTTTGTGAACAAGTGAACTGGTTGGGTCAGGCAAGGGTGTATCGGTTGCATTCTAAGCAATTCAATTCTATTGAATGCAATACTGTCTTAATGTGAATCACCCATGTTAACTTTTTGCTCTATTCTTTTAAGCTTTTCTGTATATTACTCTGCTGTGTTCCCCTCTTCCTTTCTCTGCCCATCTGTCTGCCTCCCCCCCTCTCTGTTTCATCTCCCTAGCTGCCAATACCAGCACTGTGCGTGGGTATCTGTAGTGGAAGGCCTGCCTAGGCCCGTGCCTCACCGACAAATGAATAGTAAGACTAACTGCAAAGGAGGAGAAGGACAGCGACGGGAGGTGAAAATGAAAAAGAGCTGTGGCAAGGATGGGATGGGTGGGAAAAGAGATGAAGGCATCTGAAGGAAGGAAGGGAGAGAAGGGAGGAAGATGAGAGCTTAAAGGCAAATGTAGAGTAGATAACCAACCTGTTAACCTCTGGCTCTCCCTTCCTGTTTCACACGAATACACACACACAGATTTGTTTTTTTTTGTTTTTTTTCTTCTATTAATCCATCAAAAATTCCACTGAAAAGGTCGATTATTTCCGAAATTAAAAAAAAGTATGTGGGTACCCCTGGTATTGATTGATCAGTGATGATCGTATGTCGTGCAGTTTTTGTGATAATACATTTTTGCTGAGATGAACTGGTCAAGGACACATTGAAATAGAAGTATCAATATAATAGGTTCATGTGAAAGGGAGAATTTCTCTAAACATAAAATACCCAGTATACACGAGAACCAAACTGTTTCCCTTCAGTGGTCCAGTGTAGACATTAAGAACAGATCAACTTGTGCACAACAACCATGGCTGTAACAAATGCATTTTTATTTTAGTTTCACATTTAGGAGACCTTCTTATAGCTTATATTTAAATTTCAGTTCAATGATTAGTTGTTTGATTCTTAAAATGTATGGAAAAAAATGTTGATTGTGATTCCCTTAGCTCAAGATCTCCTTAAATGTATTGTTTTGTCCACAGCCGAAGATAATTCTTTTTACTGTCACAAAGGATTAACGAAAAAAAAAAAAAAATAGTTGCAGATTAATTCAATAGACAACTACTTGAATAGTGGTTTTAGTGGGGTATAATATTGATTGTAATCCAGCTGCCTGGCAAAGTGGTTGTTTTAAAAAAGCTTATGAAACTTGCATTATTTCATAAAAGGTATAGGAATATAAAAATTTAACTTGGCAGAAAATAGAAAACAAAAATTTAGGCTGTAAATGGATTCATGCATAGTTGTTGAAGGCACAAGAATTCCTCATAATGTCCTTTTATTGACTGACATCACTTCCTGGACAAAGTCTAGAGCTGTATTTCAGCTGTAAACACATTTCCACAGATACATAATGAACAAATGGTTCCTGGGTAAATCCCTCCTGCTAATGCAGCTGTTTGAAACATTACCTTTGTAAGATGGCCTAAAGATGCTTGAACCCAAACCACTTTAACTGTCAGTTCACACAAGGGCAGTAAGCTGTCCATCACTGGAAGTACATAATAGGTTACTAAACTTCCACTTTACGGCTGTGAATTTTTTTCCTGTTCCTTTACTGCTTACTCCAGTACGTGTGTGTGTGTGTATATGTGTGTGTCTCCAAGCATATATCAGTGAATACAGAATTTTTAATAGTTGTAATGCTATAATTGGATTGGGTGCCTTCTCTACTCCTCATTACTCCTCCTCACACCACAGGACCATTGTAGTGTGTGAGAGTGAGTGAGTGCCAAGGTCTCTTGGTGAAAATTTGTCTTCTCTAGGGGTCTTGTGCTGTCCTGTAAACCCAAGGAACCCTGTGTGTTTTGGAGTTTGACGGAAATGTTTTAGGGAACACTTTCAATACCAGTTTTGCTGAAACGACTGAAACCAACCAACCAACTAATGTGTTTTTTGGTTATATTTCCCTTTTCGATTTTTTTTTTTTTTTTTTTAAGTTTTACTTAATGTCTTGATCTTGATAGAGACAGTGCTAAATGCAGAAAAAGAGCCTAAAAACATCCTCTCTCTACTCTATAACAAATGTCCTGCTCTTTGCCTCCTTCCTCTCTAACTCAGTTTTTTCTTTAGCACATTAAGCACGCACACACACATTCACACAAACACACCAGACGTGGTCTGTATGATCCTCTCTTTTGATTTTAAAGTCTAATTTTCACCTAGTTAAATTTTATTTAAAAAACAGCATGTGGCACGCTAAGCACTTTTTCTGCAGTGGCAGCAAAAAATGTAATCTTTTTGAGTATATATTGCGTGCATATGTGTGTGCGTGTGTGTGTGTAAAAGTGTTGTGTGTTATAAGTGGGATGAAACACCACTGCTGTAACAATGGGATTAAAGCTGCACTTTTGAAAGAAGCAATTAAATGGTATCTTATCTCATCTGCTTCTAACACCAAAAAAAAACACTTTCATATTTTCAAGTTTTTCCTCTTCCCTCATCTCCGGAGGCATGTACTGGTTCTCAGCAGGCTCTGCTGATTGGTGGGCGGCAGGGCAGTCCTTTTATGTGATTGGTCAGTTGAATTTGTCAACCGTGGATAAGCTACACAAATTTTTACCCCTTTTAATCTTTTTCACCACTGCTACTGGAGATAATTGCATTTACTTAGGAGTAGGTCTGTAGTTTTCAGTACTTGCATTGCTGAAATATATGAACTGTTTTGCAGTTCTTTTGCTGTTTATATGATATCTGTAGAAAACTGAAGTAGACAGTGGTCTAATGCATTTTCTGTCAGAAAAGAAGCTTCAGTAAGAAATGAAAAAAGAGGTGACATAATTACATAAAATATAAATGTTTAAATATTAACTTTGTCTAATAGTTGCTCTGGGTAGCTGTTTGATGCACATGCCAGTCTTACCACATTGATATTTATTACAGGATATGTTCCGATGGTGAAGTTACAGTTTCGGGACTGCTTAAACCTTCAGCAATGAACAGACAATTCTAACCTCTCCCCAACTCTGTCATTTTAACTTTTACGGTAAAAAGTTTTGCTGGCTTGCATATTCATGGCTATTATCTTTCATCTTCGTCTTTCATCTCTTTATTCAGAGTAGCTGGCTGGAGAAGACGAGGGATGAGAGAAAAGCGAAGAGATGTAGACGTAAGGGTTGAAATTGCTGTATGATTGAAGAGAGTTTTTCAGAGTAATTCTGACTGAGAGACTCTGTCTCCTCTCTCTCATGGTGAGTACCAGGGTTGCCACTTACACCTTGGCTGGACCTCTTTGTCTTCCGTGTTATCCTCCTCTCCGGCTTCTCCATTCATCAAAAGCAAGTCAGATGAGCCAACAGGAATATAGTTTTACCAAGGATGGATAAGATGACTTTGATGATGTGACGTTTGGGACACGTTTGTTTAAATTCAGTTAAAATGTGATTTAGGAATAAGCTCGGGTATGGTAATGAATGTTTTTTAAATCTGTGTGTGTTTTTGAGACTTTACCATCCACCTGCATTTGAAGACTGAGCTACACACAGTTGACTGATTTAAGGACAAGCGTTTTTTTGTGGTTGAAGTGTCTCCCAGGACCAAAAGAGATTGTGCGTCACAGACCTGAACCAGCTGCTTTACAGCTTTTTAGTGAAATAAGTTACAAAATAAACCATAACCTGAAATTGAAACCATCATTCAGAAATTAAATCCTCTCGTTTACAGTTGTTGTGGGTCAAAAACAGAAAGCAACAGACAACCATTAGCTGCTTCCACTGTGGTCGCCTCCATAGTCCAGATATCAGCTCACAACAAGCACTCACAGACACACAGTTCACGTAGCCTACTGGTCCCATGCACACTAAAGCTAACAGTATTAACTACACACACACACACACACACACACACACGCATTGTAACTCAGGCCTACTCCCCCGAGGGGGTTGCCATGCTATTTAACCACAGCTTTTGTTGAAGGGGTCTAAAGCCCAGCCAGGCACACCTTTTAACTTACAAAGACCATTTCAGTTGGAAGCCAGTAGTTACTGAGGCCTGGGGCCACTATGTGAATGAGTATTATGGTGGGAAAACGACAATCAGATCCTCATCAATTGTCCAGTTCCTAGTCTTTTCCTTATCTCCTCCCTCTCCAGGGCTTTCTGTTCTTCCTAAACTAAAATAATTCTAGTCGAAAACACCCATTAGCTTCTGTCTGTTGCAGTGTCCAGCTATTCGCCCTCAAAGCTGTGGTGTTACTGTTGCCAGAAGAGTTGCGTGAATCAACACATAAAAGTAAAAGCAACCCGCTGGGGCATTTTGAAATGGCGTTGCTATGCATGCAAGTTGCGTCAAACTTTGATAGTTTGACCCAGTGTATTGAATCTCCAAGCTGAAACCGGGCACTGGTTTTTACTGTCTTGCCAGGTGACGGGTTCAGTTTCCTCAGTAAACGCAGCACAATGGTACACAATTGGTGCCTACAGGCGTGAAGAATACTTTTCATATCAAATAGCACAAAGTCAAGAGAGGGTCATTTTTCCAGAAGCCAAGAATTACAACATAGGGCTTGCTAGGACCAGCTATAGGACCACATTACTGCTGGTGAAAACCGGTTAGTTTTTATTGGAACCATCAAGATACAGACACGAGTCATGTAAATCCAGAGATGTGGCCCTCCTGGTTGCCTGACAATTGATTGTTTAAAGTGATATAGTAAAGAAAGCATAAATTCAGCATACTTCCATATGTTTTGACTGTAAACAGATTAAGGTAAACTGTGTGAAAACTGATGCCAACTGGTGTGCTGTAATTGGTTTTCTTTTTATTTTCTAAGCAAATTATTATTATGTAAAAATCACCTTGCCATTTTTAAATCAGCAATGAATCAAATTACTAAATACAAAGGCTATAGTGCTAGAATACACAGAAAATGATCAGCCATTGATGTAGCTCCACTTCTTTCAGCTCATTGTATTGGTTTGTGGCCTAAAACTTTACTATGTGGTTCATTTTCAACCTCATTTCTTCTAGCAGGTGTCTTTTTTTTCACTGGAAGCTCTGGTAAATAAACACCGCTCACTAGCTGTACAACAAACAAACAAACCACAGAGAGACCATATTAGCAAGTACATGAATACAAATAAATGCTTCAGTCTTGAGTTTTTAGAAGTGTGCAAAAAATGAAAATCTTGTTACAGTGAACTGTAAAAACTTACACTTAAAGCTGGTGTGTCAGATATATGTAGCTGCAGCAAACATAGCAACAGTGTTACTGTGTTGAAGTCTATGGTCAAGACTATGTTAAAGTCATCCAGTAATCATCATATAAAAGACATGAATATTTTCTGCCTTCCTTTTTGCCTTTATCTCTCTTTGTAGCTACATCTATCTCTCTTTCACTGCGGTACTGTGTCATGGCTGTGCTAACTTATGGGGGAGTTTCCCTGTTCGTCGGCCTCCTTTTCCCTCAGGTCCTCACACTGAAAGGAATCTTCTTTTGTAATACATTCTGTGCATGTGTATGTTTGTGTGTATGCTGCAGTGGCGTGTTTGTTGAGTTCAAAGCAGAGAGATGGAGTGTTTGTGACACTAAAAAGCTACTGTAAGATCTGTCACTCTTTTACATGCCCAATGAACCTGCCTCACCCCCCAAGCTTGAAAACAGAGCTTTTCTTTGTTGTCTATGATGCTAGACCATGGTATTTCATTCCTAGCTGATGATTAACCCATTGTCTCTCTATTGTAAAAATGCAGTCGATAGGATTTTTTTTCTTCACGAACATAACAGATGATATTTGAGCTGTGAACAGAGATAGTGTTGCATTCATGCACACACACAGACAACCATGAGCATGTATTCTTGGAACTGATCAGACGTTTGTTCCCTATGGGTTTAAAGTGAGACTAAGCTGGTTTTGTGTCAGCGGAAAGGTATTTTCATTCAAACAGGGGCAGGTTTGGAGTGTTGTGCTAATAACAAGCACTCATGAACCTACACTGACGTCTGGTAAGTTACTGTATGTGTGCTTGTCCCTGCATTCTCTTTGATGATTGTGCAAGAAATGTGGAAAAAATCCACCCGATCATCAAATCATTTAATGATAAAAGGCCTGAATGTCCTGAAGGATGTTTGCTCCAGTCTCTTTAGAACTGCGTGCAGTTTGGTATACAATTATTATAACTTCAAGTGTCAGCTGCCAACAGATGGCCCACTGTTGGTGTTGTTACAGAGTACTGGTGACAAATTAAAATATGAACCAGGAATACCAGTTTGAAGGCTAATCAGATATAAAGACACAACACAGTAGTTTGAAATGTTCAGAGGCAAGATTTTGTAATGGTGCAAGTCATGGGAACAGAAGTTGTATAATTTGCACAATGCTGTAAGGTATTCTGTCTAGTTTATGTGTTTATGCGTGCATTTTCGGCCATCATTGTACATCATATGCTCATTGACTGATAAAGCTTATTTCCAGGCTTACAGGATATATTTATTTTTTCATCTTTGTTTACTTTTTTATAATGAAAAATATAAATACTTATATATATGCCATTATGACTACAATTATTTTTAAATTCATTTATTTAATTTGCTGTCAGACAAGAGACAAGATACAGATGCTGAATGCTGTCCAATAAAAAGCCAGAACAATTATTGGTCCAACACTCAAAGATGGCAAACTCAGTCTTAATCAACTTATTTATGGAGGACACTGTCTTGTCTAATGAAGACAGTGGCAACACACATGTTAATTTTGATCTAAACATGACCAGAGTAGGTCTAACACTAGCTAGATCTGTCAACCCGATTAAATTCAATTCAGCTGAGTGACGTGGCCAGGCACATAATCCAGTAGGTTTAATTTCAGTAAGATGATGAAAGCATTAAAGTAAACTGCACAAAATCCACACAAAAATGCTCTGAGAAACAAGTTCTCTGTGGACTTTTGCCTCTCAACATCCTCATTACATTTCCACTGGGAGTCTGAAAGTTTAATGGCCCCTGCAGGGAAAGTGAGTATGATCACAGATTTGCCCTGTGCATCACTGCATCTCTTATCCAGGGAGACCTACTGTATATGATTCTAGTTTGTCACTTTCAAATAGTGTGGTCTACGTTTCAGTTTTAGTAAGTTATTTTCTATATATTTCAAGTTTCTTTCTATCAAATAGAGTATTGACTTTATTTCAGTTTTAGAAAACACAGCATAGTATGTCTTTTTAAAATGAAGGGAGAAAAAAACCCCCATATCTTTGTCAGACTCCTCCCAGTGTTTTGTGCGAATTGAAGCGGGAGCAGGGACTGCCTGCCAGCTCGCTGGTCTCCATGCAGGGCTGTCACCAAGCACGCCGCAGTGTCTTTCCAAGCTCTATTCATCAATTCATTTCTTATTGGGATGGAGATAACAGGATTAGTGCTCCAAGCATCCAGGAGACAGCAGGGAGGGATGGGGGGGGCTTTAACCCTCTTCTCTCCAGCACACAATGGCTCTGTGTGTGATTGTGTGAGTTTGTATAGTTGCCAGATGGGACTAGTGCTTCTTCCAACTAAGAAATCACAACATTTTCCTGCTCTCATCCTCTTTCTAGTTTGTGTCCAGTCTTCCACTTGTCTCTATTGTCTACTGGCCTCCCGCAGGGCTGTGTTGACAGATCCAAATATCACATTGTTTTTTAGCTAACACTGACTTTCCCCTTACTGATTATTGCTGATAGTATGATGATATTTTGATGATGGTGCATTGTGATGAAACTTACTCAATCACCAGTATCTACTCTCAAAAGAAAAAAATTGAATTGGAATTTGGGAAAGGGGGACATATATGAAGTACCAAGTAACTTCATCAGTCACATGCATTGCAAGCACACATTAATTGCACTATTGTTATTTCCTTCCTTGGTTTGTCATTATGTATTTTTAGTGTCTATGGCCAATCAGTGCAGACAGGAAACAAAATATCTATTTTGGGGCTACGTGTCATAGATGACTCTACTGATTGACACTTGTGATAGGACCGCTCCTCCACTTATGGCCTGTAAAGCTAATTTCACACAATAAACAGACATAAGGCCGCATTATGATGCTACATTCTGCACAAACAAACATGCCAATCATCATATTCTGTCTTCCCCTCTTGACTTCCAGTTTGATCTTGGTTGCTCCCTTTTAACCAGCAGCACCACCTCCCCTTCTTACCCATCTGCCCACTCTCTCCCTTCTTCTTTAGAGACTGAGTCTATTGCCACCTCTCGCTGCTACTGTGGAGAAACCGGCAGCATGCCTCTCAGGAATGCAAGTGTACAGACATTCCTACACACATGAACTTACACACACTCACCACCGCCAGGGGGCCTGCCAGCTTTGTGGGTCATTGTATTTGGCACGTGGCCACTATCTCTCTTACACTACACACACACCCTCGCCCCTTGCCTGACTCCTGCTTTGGCAGACAGCTCCTGCTGAGTAAGGAGGCCCTCGTTCTGCCTCTTCCTTTCTTCCGAACTTGCTCTCTTTTTGTGCCTCTAGTTTCTTTTCAGACACGCTTTCTCTCCCCCTGTGTTCCCTTTATGTCCACACAGTAGTCTAATTTCACCTCGTCCCCACATGTTTAACACTTCCTCAACCTGCAGAAGATAAGTAAACCAACACCACTCCCATTTTCACTCATTTTCCCGACGCCAGCACTTGTCCAATAAAATCCTTCTGAAGGGTTTCCCCAGTAGGCTACAGCATCACTAAGTTGCATCACATGCTTTTGAATTGAGACGTTTCCACTGGATGTGAAGATTTAACTTTGGCTATTGGTCATGTGTTTATTCTTCTGGTGGCAGCAATGTTTCAACAACTAACAATTAGAGGTGGGGCATCTGGGATTCAGGCAGCTGCATTCAGCTTTAAAATGTAGACAATGTTTAACAATGGCGCATAGTGTATGACCTGGCTTGCCCAATCCTCCTCGAGCTGAGTCATAATCATTACAGCTGGCTGCTGGTAAAACAAGAGCACCTCTTTATATGAACAAAGGTTAAACCTGAATATATAGTAACTGCATATGTGAAGATTTAGCAACACTTTGGTTATTTTGTCATTGATTTGTGTTTAAACTCATAAATTCTGGACAAGCATGATGGCACCGCGGTTGGCCGCCTTGGTGTTTCTCTCCGCTCTATGGACTATCTCTTTCGCTTTTCTTACCCTTTTCTCGTCACTCATCTCCGCTTCCCTTTCCGCCACTTTTCACTAACCCCGAAAGTTTTTTGGAGATTTTGGTCGGATGCACAGGAGCTCTTTACGGAGTTGCCAGGAGACGCAGACGCCGACAGGGGAAACGCGCAGGAGCGCTCGTAAAGCTGAGGCAGTGAGGACTACGCACTGCACTCCAGGCGATACACCTGGCTAATGTCCGCTCCCTGGTTAACAACATTGATGTACTGCTGATGCTGAACTCCAAAAACTCGGACTTTCACCACTTCGCCGCCCTGTGCTTCAGTGAAATCTGGTTCACTGAGCACATCCCGGACTCTTCTCTCCAGCTGCCAGGCTTCCAACTTTTCCGAGCGGACCGAGTCACAGAGCTTTCGGGGAAGACGATGGGGGGCGAAACCTGCTTTTACATTAACAAAAGAGGGTGTACCGATGTCACAGTGTTGAAGAAATCATGCAGTCCTCACTTGGAGTCCCTGTTCACAAACTGTAAACCGTTTTATTCTCCATGGGAGTTCTCCTTGTTTATCTGGGTCAGTGTTTACATTCCACCTCAGGCCTGGGTAACGGAGGCATTACAACACCTGGCTGACCAGGTAACACACGTGGAGAAAAAACATCCAGACTCCCTGCTCATCATACTGGGGGATTTTAACAGAGCGAACCTCAGCCAAGAACTTTCAAGCACAGACAGCACATTAAGTGTCCCACCAGGGACGCTAACACCTTGGACCACTGCTATACTGCTCTGAAGTACTCCTACCACTCTGTTCCCCGTGCTGCCTTGGGCCTCTCCGATCACTGCATGGTCCATCTCATCCCAACCTACAGGCAGAAGTTGAAATCAAAGCAAAGCCCGTAGTGAGGACAGTGAAGAGATAGACTGCTGAGTCAAAGCTGGGGTTGCAGGCCTGCTTTGACTGCACCGATTGGAGTGTCTTTGAAGCCGCATAGCATTGATTTCAATGCTATGCGGCATTGAAATCAAGGAAAACAAACAACTGGCAGAGGAACTAAGAAGCTTCTACTGCTGGTTTTCACACCCATCAACCACCCCATTCACAACACCCAATGGCTGTGCTGTACCTGAGCCTCCTGCCCCTCCCTCCCCCCTCCACTCAGACCCCCTGCCTGCACTGAGGATCTGTGAAGAGGATGTGTGCCGGCTCTTTTAGAGGCAGAAGATCAGGAAGGCTCCAGGACCAGGCGCTGACCAGCTGGCCCCGATCTTCACGCAGATCTTCAACAGATCTCTGGAGCTGTATGAGGTTCCCTCCTGCCTCAAATGCTCCACCATCATCCCGGTCCCCAAGAAACCCACAATCACAGGGTTAAATCAGTACAGGCCCGTCGCCCTGACATCTGTAGTCATGAAATCCTTCGAGAGACTTGTGCTGAATCACCTCAAGGACATCACAGGACCCCTGCTGGACCCCCTGCAGTTTGCCTACCGGGCAAACAGGTCGGTGGATGATGCAGTCAACATGGACTACACTTCATCCTCCAACACCTCGACTCCCCAGGGACATACTCACGGATCCTGTTTGTGGAGTTCAGCTTGGCGTTCAACACCATCATCTCGGGAATGATGACAGATAAACTCTCCCAGCTCAACGTGGTGGCCTCCACCTGTCAGTGGATTTACAGCTTCCTCACCGACAGGAGACAGCAGGTGAGGCTGGGAAGCATCTTCTCCAACATCCGTACCATCAGCACTGGTGCCCCCCAGGGGTGTGTTCTCTCCCCGCTGCTCTTCTCCCTCTACACCAACAACAGCACCTCGGATGACCCGTCTGTGAAACTTCTAAAGTTTGCAGATGACACAATGGTCATCGGCCTCATCCAGGACGGTGATGAGTCTGCCTACAGGCACGAGGTGGACTGACTGGTCGTCTGGTGTGGTCAGAACCACCTGGAGCTGAATCCGCTCAAGACTGTGGAGATGACAGTGGATTTCAGGAGGAACTTGCCCACCCTACCCCCACTCACAATCCTCAACAGAACAGTGTCTAATGTGGACTCATTCAAGTTCCTGGGAACCACAATCTCCTTGGACCTGAAGTGGACCTCCCACATAGACTCTTTCAGGAAGAAGGCCAAGCAGAAGTTGTACTTTCTGTGTCAGCTGAGGAAGTTCAACCTGCCTCGGGAGCTGCTGGTCACCTTCTACACCGCCATCATCCAGTCCGTTCTCTGCACTTCCATGCCTGTCTGGTTTGGATTGGCCACCAAACAGGACAGGAACAGACTGCAACGGACTATATGGTCTGCGGAGATGATCACTGGGGCCAACCTGCCCTCCATCCAGGACATTGACAGGTCCACTATTCAGGAACCGGGCAGGTACCATCGCTGCAGACCCCTCACACCCTGGACACAAACTGTTCAGTCTGCTTCCCTCCGGTAGGTGCTACAGAGCTCTGTTCGCCAAAACCACCAGATTCAAAAACAGTTTCTTCCCCCAGATCCCCCCATAAGCCAACTGTCAGTCATCATGAACATTTGCACACTTGCACATTACTGCACTATTGTACAACATTCCACTTTCGAATGTCAATGTATATATGTATATATATTTGTATATAGTTTCCTTGTCTTTCCTTCACATATCCAAGACAGAAACACTGGAGTCAAATTCGTAGTATGTTTATGTATTCGTAGTATGTTTCCCTTTTTATTACGGGATTTGTACATTGAATGATGTCTGAGTCACCCGGACAAGCGTTAACCCGTTTGCTTACTGTAATCCATACAATGACTAGTGTTGTGTAAGCCATATACATAATAACAGTATTTAAGGGCTATTGAAAAATGGAGCAGGCAGATATTTCTTTACTACCATGCTGTCCTGTCCCTAGTCACTGTACTTGTTACAGGTTGGTCCTGGTATGTGTAATATACTCGAAGTCCCTTCACTGCAGATTTTGTGTGTGTGTGTGTGTGTGTGTGTGTGTGTGTGTGTGTGTGTGTTTGCCCTTTATTTGCTTTAGGTGATTTTCTTTTGAAATGATGGTGTCAAATCCAAATTGCAGCTGCAAGTTTCTCTGTATTCCCTAAATAAAGGGGCTGCGGACATGTTTTTCCCTTGATTATCAATCCTTGGCATATTTAAGGGCAGTTTTGCTACCTCTGGTGAAACTTATTTAGCAGAAACGTCATCAGTATGTCTGTGAATCTGACATCAAAATGTATTCACATTGTCTTTGATGAATGAGCACAGGTAAAGCCTCTTAAGCCCTTTTTGCACAGAGATTGCAAAATATCATTGCAACAAATGGCAGTCTCTACACCACATTTGTTTATAGACACGGAACAATGCAATGGAGTCACAGCACTTCCCCGCTGTGTTATATTTAGGTAGCGAACTGGCATTCTGCAGTCCAAGGACTGATTAGAAATACACCAGCATAGAAATCTGTTTTCCATGTAGTATGAGACAAACTTTATGAACAATTGATAACATGGCAAAAAGTAGCTTGCCACAAAGCTTGCATTGTCTCCCCAATTCGTGAAAATTTACATTTGTTTTATCTCTTTGCAATAGGTGTTGACTGCTGTGAGCTGCTTTAAATCTCATAGTTGTGGTTGCATAATGATTTACACCAGTACTGGTTTTGTTCATGGTTGTGTCTGTGCACACACATGAACATCTACAGTTGCACAATTACAACTGTTATAGCTGCTTAGACTGAGTCTGCAGTCGGACTGATTGTCTTTGGCTCCTTTCTGATAATTTGCTACTCCTATGTGTGGGCGACAACCTTAATCAGCATCTGATCACACAGAACAATATTTTTTTTATTTAGGAACAATGTCTTTGAAAATACTTTACCTGGTTCTCAGTGGCTGGCAGTTTGGAGTTCCGCTACTGGAAATATGTGAAACAAACGTCAAGATGCACATAATGCTGGTGAGGTTGTAGCGGCCATGTGTCCTGGACTAATTTCTGGGAATACCATATCAGGATATATGTAGTTTACGTTTCAGAATAATGACACCGCTACTGTCTTTCATATTTAAACAGTACCGACTGATGAGCTTTGCATGAACGAATCCAAGGGTGTACCTGGTTTTACATACACCTACAGCTTGTCTCTCTGAAAAGCTTGCAGCAAATGGCCACTGTGGAGAAGCTGAATGCATGCTTATCCCTAGATACAAACTGGAGTCATGAAGATGTAAGAAATGACAATAGCAAATTATTTATTTATTTTTTCTTAGGGAACCATGTGAAACACTGATTTTTCAGATAGGTAATGGCTTGTGATAACATGAAGTGTTTGCATTAACGACTGGTGTTTATCCTCCATTATGCTCAAACTTGTCAGACCATTATCTGCAAGTTCAAATTAGCTTTCTGAGCCCAAACCTACAGCCATATACTGCAAATTACTTGTCCAGCTCCCTCCTCAGCTGCCGGCTCAATCAAACTCCTCTGTATTTCTTGTCCCACTCTTGTTTCTAAGATGAAAAGGGGATTCTGTTGTGTTTTGTAGTGTATCCCAACGCTACCCCTTTTCGGTGGGATCTGATGAACATAACTTTAAGTATCTGGTTTCTCTATGGATACACTTTCCTTTATACTTGAGAAGAAGGGATGAAAATAGTATGTGTGTGTGTGTGTGTGTGTCCTTACGTCTGGATATGTATGTGTGCATTTCATTGTCATGCCAAGGACAAGGCGGGCTTGTCCTGTGCCAAGTGGTGCCAAGCCAGCTGGCTGTCGCTCGTGCTTTTGTTTTGTGCTAAGCTCTGTATGCAGCCCACGACACACATTAACTAACACACACGCTAACTCTCTCCCCATCATCTCTTTCTTTGGCTTGTGTGTGTGTGTGTGTGTCTGTGTTTGTTTGTGGCTTTTATGGCAGTGACCTTGATGTGTGGAGAAAATCAGAAACATGAGTGGGCCAATAGCGAGAGAATTAGAAATTAAATTATGTCAAATGTAATTACTTACTTAATATTCACTGGTGTTTGACTTTGGAAGTACAGTAAATCTTGTTTGAGGTTAAAGAGATGAAAAGTCACTGTTTGGCTATTTAGTGATAAGCTGTACATAACTACTGTTACATCTCATATGTCATATAGGAAGCTTCACAAAGTGCTGTGTTAATTGACAAAGGAGATGGAAATGTTCTCAGAATGTTTGAGACAGGTGTGAACTGAAAATATCCAGGGTATGTAATTCCAAATACTTTCATGCTTCCTCATATAACTGCTCCTTGAACCTTTTCTGAGTACAACTGAGAATAAGACAATAAATGTATTCACACAAAGATGCCCTGAAGCATCTGGCATTGTCCTCTAAGTATGTAAGGTTAATGGTTTCTCCCCGCTCTCTCTGATAGGAGACTTTTTGCCCTGCCTTTGAGTAAGGCCTTTCCAAATAAGTAAACTTTGACCTTTAGATTTATTTGGAAGACTAGCCCTAACTCTTCAAATTAGTTTGCTTGCGTAGACTAGTTGCAGGGAGGGCGCAAGAAAATCGACAAACTTGATGCTGCGTTTTTTTCTCAAAAACATTGTGTTAATTTTTAAGTAATACTTTTCATACAAAGATATGTGGCTGTTTGCTAGAAGTGTTGTAATCTGTCATCCCCTCTTCTACTCCATCATATGCAAAAAGTACAGCCCCATGAAACTGTAAATGTCATACCCTACAATATATACAATACAATGTAATACAGTATAGTAATTTAATTGTATAGAATCATAATCCTTTTTTGCATTATGTATTGTATCACCATTTTGTCTGTAAGTAGCTTGCTAACTGAAGCTTGTTACCTTGGCACCTAAAAGTTAATATTCAGTTTATTTATAGAAGGTATTTTTACCATTAACTCCTGTCAATCAACTCAGGTAGTCGTCCCTCTGTTGGGTGGCAGGTTCTATTACAATAGACAATATAACAAAGAACTGAATGATGATGATGATGCAATGCTAATTAGCAATGATAGCTTTGTCAACGTTTCTTCTTTCCTCACATGTGTATCTACTCATTGCAATTACAATGCAATGGGCTGACTTAAGGGTTTCCAAAAGTAAGGATACTTTTTGGATACTTCACACATTTACAATACATGCTGATATCCGCTGAAACAATATGTGAACAGAGGTTCCTGCTCCCACAATACTTCTCATGGTTGTAGTAAAGAGGTATTTATTGTATTTTATTCTGAAGCCAGTCGTGACAGTGTTAGGGTAATGTTTGTTGCGTGTGACAGAGGTAGTTTATGAAATAAAATGTGTCCTTCATTAATTCTATCCTTTGATCTTCATGGTTATATAATATTCATTTGGAAGTCATGCCATTTAACTGTATTGAATTGTCATGCCAATAAAATGGACTGGGGAGTGACTTGAAGAGCAGTGGCAGAAAGAAAGTCTCTCAAGAAGTTAATTGGCTAGTTCTCCCCTGTGGTCACCCATTGGAGGATACTTTGTGTCTAGTCATAAATATTCAGAGTCCCCCCCATCCTACTGCCTTATGTGTCCAAAACTGATTTTAATTCTACATAATTTGGATTGAAGTGCCTTTCAAATGGCCTTCCCTGTTTTGACACTTTCTGGAAACAAAGGGGAGACACACTTGTTAATCAGGCTCTCATTGTGTGTGGGATAGTGTGCATGTCCTTGTGTGTGTCCAAGATAGGCAGCAGAGATAGGTGGCCACAGAGGAATAGAAAGAAGGAAAGAAGAAAGAGGGTCCTGTAGAGGGATGGTGTATGTAACTGAAACAGACAAAATGAGAAGATTAGCAGTCGTGCTGCACTCATATTGTGGCTTTCAAAAGCTAGTAACAGTTGGCATGATGAGATGTTGGTCATCCTCTCCAACAAACTGCCACTGTCGTTTTGAAAAACAATATGTTCAACTATTTGATTTACATCCAATTAAAAATGAATCATTGCTAACTGCCACCAGAGAGCGATAGTCTAAATGCTTCATCTACAGTGAAAGAGAATGCACTGAGAACACAATACTGTGTGATGTAGAACTTATTCTTTCACATTTCCTCTTTCGTAAATCAACCTTGCCAGTGTTCCACATCATTTCGTTTCGTTTCGTTTTCTGCCGCTTATCTGGGTCCGGGTCGTGGGGGCAAAAGCCTGAGCAGGGAGATCCAGACGCTCCTCTCCCTGGCCACGTCCATCAACTCCTCCAGGGGTACACCAAGACCTTCCCAAGCCAGCCGAGAGATACAATCTCTACAGCGTGTCCTTGGTCTGCCGCGGGGTCTCCTCCTGGATGGGCATGCCCGAAACACCCCCCCAGGGAGACGTCCAGGAGGCATCCTGACCAGATGCCCAAACCACCTCAACTGGCTCAATAAGACCCCGAGATACTTGAACTCCTCCACTTGGGGAAGCGACTCTCCCCCGACCCAGACTGGGCAATCCACCCTTTTCCGGCTGAGAACCATGGCCTCAGATTTAGAGAGGCTGATCCTCATCCCTGCCGTTTCACACTCGGCTGCAAACCGTCCCAGTGTGAGCTGGAGGTCACTGTTCGATGAGGCCAACAGGACCACGTCATCTGCAAATAGCAGAGACGGAATCCGGAGGCCACCGAACCTGACTCCCCCTGCCGCTTGGCTGCGCCTAGAAATTCTGTCCATAAAAATTATGAACAGAACTGGTGACAAAGGGTAGCCTTGGCGGAGACCAACCCTGACTGGGAACGGGTCTGACTTACTGCCAGCAATGAGAACCAAGCTCTGAGTCCGACAATACAGAGATTGAATGGCCTGTAACAAAAGGCCATCTACCCCATATTCCCGGAGCACCCCCCACGGGACACTTTGAGGGACACGGTTATAAGCCTTCTCCAGATCCACAAAACACATGTGGACTGGTTGGGCAAACTCCCATGCCCCCTCCAGTACCCTCGCAAGGGTATAGAGGGTATAGAGCTGGTCCCGTGTTCCACGGCCAGGACGAAAACCACATTGCTCCTCTTGAATCCGAGGTTCAACTAGCAGCCGGACTCTCCTCTCCAGCACCCTGGAGTAGACCTTCCCAGGGAGGCTGAGGAGTGTGATCCCCGGTAGTTGGAACACACCCTCTGGCCCCTCTTCTTGAAAAAGGGAACCACCACACCTGTCTGCTACTCCAAAGGCACAGTCCCCGATGTCCACGCAATGTTGCAGAGGCGTGTCAACCATGACAGCCCTACAATATCCAGAGCCTTGAGGAGCTCAGGACAAATCTCATCCACCCCCGGGGGCTTCCGCTGCGGAGTTGTTTGACAGCCCCAGCGACATCGACCCCAGTGATGGGAGAGCCCAGCCCAAAGTCCTCCGGTTCTGCCTCCTCCTCGGAATGCATGTTGGTGGGATTGAGGACATCTTCGAAGTATTCTTTCCACTGCCGAACTATAGACTCAGTTGAGGTTAGCAACTCCCCTCCCACACTGAAGACCCTGTGGACGGGGTTCCGCTTTCCCCTCCTGAGCTGCCGAACAGTTTGCCAGAATTTTTTTGGCGCCGACTGGAAGTCTTGTTCCATGGCCTCACCAAACTCCTCCCACACCCGGGTTTTTGTCTCAGTGACCACCCGAGCTGCAGATCGCTTGGCCTGCCGGTAGCTGTCTGCTGCCTCGGGAGTCCCACAAGCCAGCTATGCCTTGTAAGTCTCCTTCTTCAGCTTGACGGCCCCTTTCACCTCTGGTGTCCACCAGCGTGTCTGGGGTTACCGCCACAACTAGCACCAGCGACCTTGCAGCTTCGAGCATCCGCCTCGACAATGGCAGCGCAGAACATGGCCCATAACTCAGATTCCATGCTCCCCAATACCTCCGGGATGTGGTTGAAGCTCCTCCGGAGGTGGGAGTTGAAGACCATTTTCACAGGGTCCTCAACCCCGCCACCTGATCCAACTCACCACCACGTTGTGATCAGTTGACAGATCTGCCCATTACCAGTGCCATTAACATTGCCTAGTACCCAAAACTGGCACAATGTGAATGTGGACCACCAGGCTTTAAATGAGTTTCCATCTGTACATTATGATAGGTTCTCTCTTTCTTTGCAAAATAAAGAAGCTTGAGCATATGACTCCAGCAATTTGCACATTTTTTTACTTCACGCTCACACACTATTTTTTTGGTCCCCTCCTTTCTTCACTGTCAGTTTTGAGCGCTAGCTGATTTGATGTTGAACCTGGATTGGATGCCAGATGTTGCAGCCCAGTAATTACAAGTATGTGATTAACAAAAATGAAAAGGATATGATTGGATGTTATCCAAAATCTATACTGGAAGCCACCACAGTATCGGAATACACTGTCATTACACTACTCATCAACAGTTCTCACATTAACATGGAAATGAGCCCTTGTTTTCTTAGAAAAAGGTAAACTTTTGAAGTACCGTAAATAGTGGAAACTTTGATTACTTTGTGTGTGTACATTGATTGCTTACTGCATATGCTGTGTCTAGTGAAATTTTCTATATTGTTTTGTAATACACTGTATATGGCAGAAACAAGAGATATCACAATTAGAGCCCGAACTATATGCAATTGAGGCCGATACCGATATTAGGGGGTAGAAAAGTTGCAATTACAATATATCGGCAAATATAAGTAATTTTTTTCAATGATCCCTCAACTGAGGTTATCAAACATTTTTAACAAGGATATGCAACAAAGGCAGAATATTTTCTCAAGTTAAAATTTTATTGTATTAACTGACAGCAGCACACTGAAACAGTAACCATCAATGGAAATTTAAGAATTATGAATCACAACAAGCATCTTTATCTACACTGTGTTCTTTAAAACCCAAATTTTTTTATTTTATTGTTTTTTGTTTTTTTTTAATTTGACTGATAATGATAACATATATGTCGTTACCAATATACTGTATATGATCAGCCACCCTCAGCCAATAATATCATCCAACCGCTATATTGGTTGGGCTCTAATCACAAGTTTTTCTCCTATCTATCTTCCTATTTTCCTATCTTCCTATCTATTTAGCTATCTATAGCTGAAAAGGCAGTGCATGAAACATAATAGTTTATGGGATGTCATGTTTGACTTTATCTCAAAAGGGTTTATTGCTGTTTCAAAGGGCATAATGTTTCAGTACAGTCGTTATCATGGTCAGGTCATTGACTGTACCATGGTGGGGGGGGCTGTCCTTTAAGTTTTTGTGAGCATGAAAGTTGTCTGTTCATTTCGTTACAAGGAAGCTGAGGAAAAGTAAAGCAAGGACGACTTATTTAAAGTTTGTCAGTGACATTGCTGTAAGAAATCACTGTGTTAAAGTGTTAAAGAATTCAGGTGTCTGTTGCGTTCCTGCGTCTTTACTTTGTCTAAATGATATGTAAAAAAAAAAAAAACCCGAAATAAAATATTTAACTATATGTTGTTTGTATTTTTAGAAACAAAGAACTTCGTGTTTTGAGCATGTTTGTTTTCAGTTCATAATGTTACAATATTAAAACTTATTAATTGATTTTTACTTGAAAACAGCAAGCGGAAAGGTATTAAAAGTGTTTTTACACCTGAGTTGAGGAGTTGCTTAGTTATTTATGTGCACAGCATGTGTAAAAAATTAAAATATGTGCAATATTTTCATATTGCACATATTTTAATTAATTTCAATTATTTATTTATTGTTATGGTGAAGAAAACAAATTTCTCTTTAAGAGCTTTGCATGTTAGTGAAAGTCTCATATAGTATCCACACACACATGCACATGAATACCTTTTAACTGTAGCTCTAAGGTTGTTTTTATTTGTATTTTATTGTCCATGCAGAAGGGATTGGAAGGCTTCTATCACTGTTTGTTCAATCTTAAGCCATCACAGCACTGTGGGAATCCAGGCTATTGTGGTTATGTGCGTGTATTGAGGTGGTTCAACTCGTGCTTCCTGATTCCTCTTATCTGCCCTACATTACCAGCTCAACAATAAATGACTGAGAGCCTGCTCATAAAGAACAAGCACATTTTTTAAAGTGTATTTAAAATGAAAAGTGCAAGACAGAAGGGGGAAAAGGAGCATTTGAATAACTGAATTTAGCATAAGTGAGAGAATAGTCTGCCTTGCATTGTGTGTGTCCCTAGTGCATGTCTTATAGGTCTTTCTCCCTCTGTTTCAAACCAGCTCTGAGAGAGAGAGACAGAATTAATGTCTGGTGATTGGAAACCTTTTCTGTTGTAATTTCAAGTCTCTACCAGAGAGTATTGTGGAGCGTTGTTTACCCCCCCTTTGTTCTTTGTGAGTGCCTGCATTCGTGTGTGGATGCACATTTGTGAATATGTGACAGTTGACATTATCAGATGAGTACTTCCACAACTCGTTTCTCTGTGTCTGTATTTGTGTTCATGCTTATGCAATCCTGTGTGTGGTTATGTACATGACAACTGACATCATTGGATTGTCACTTTGTGTCTTCATATATGGTCGCATGCCTGTGTGTGATATTGGATGATTTGTGTGTGTTTACGTTGGTAATTTTCATTCAAATGTAGTATGTGGTTTGACAATAAGATGTTCCTAATGTTCTTAGATCAGAATTTTGTGTCACTTCTTAATACATTTCAACATATTTAATATATTTTTGACTGAATGAAACAAATGTTTTGATCTTATGTCCTAGTGGTGGGACTGCCTTCTCGTGCTATGCAGTTTAACTTAAGTCAAACTCTAGTTTATATCAAATCTGACATGTTGAATCTCAGTAAAACGGTTTAAAAGGAAGCAGCAGATGGTATAGTACCACAAAATGGTTTATAGCTCTGCTCAGTGAATATATCCAATAACCACAAGAAAGAGCTCCAACAGCCTGATAATTAATAGATTTAACAAATTGAAGAGGGTACATGTAAAGCTATCTTCAAAACGAAATATTAAGATGTTGTGATGATGCAGGATCGGTTGTAATGGTATAAGCGTGTTGGTAAAGATAATAGAACATATAGGGGTACAATAAAATCCCATCCAGGTCTATCAAATTCTACTTTGAGTAAATCATCCAAAGAAGGTTTTAGAGGCTACAACACTGTAAAGCTTAGAATTATGGATGTGACCCCACCAACCTAGTGTTAAACCAGATGATGTTTCACTGAGTTGTGAAATCCTGAACTGAACGGTGTCTTACAGTAAATCAAAATTGTAGTGGCTGCGGTGACCGATGCTTTAATTTGAAATAAATTAATTAAGCTCCACTAAAGAACAAAACACAATTTGTTAAGCTTGATCCCAGCATTAGATGGAAGTTTCAATGGAGTAGACAGCCTGTGTCCAGTATAATGCTATAATGGCTTTGTGAATGCAGCTTATTTGAGGTTTTCGAGCTTTTCCCCCTCTTTTGCATTACGTTGCATTTCCTGATGCGGTGAGTTCATGAGACTAAGTCTCCAGTCATGCCTCTTGTCTATTTACTTGTAGTCATTCAACAAATATATTTATGGTGTGTTGTTTCTTTATGTGAGGATGCCACCCCCCCCCTCTGTAGTAGCTGCTTTCCCCCTCTCACATGGCTTCATCCACAAGGCCTCCTAGCTGCTGCCTGCCTACCAGCCACCTCTCACCCATTGTCGGCTAACAATGGCAGGCGAGGCCCCAGCCTCGAGGCCTAAAGACTGGGTCTTTTGAGGGGTGTTGTGAGTGGGAGGTGCTAGGTGGAGGAGGGTTGTACTTGCCTGTGAAAGGCTGACTCTATGGGGACAGCCAGTGGGTGTGGGAACCTGGGGGGGTGCAAGAAAAAGCGGGTCACGCCCAGATTAAAATTCAGTGTCTGTCTGCCCCAGTCAGCAAGCTGGAACTAGTACACGTTGTGCGTGCTAAGAGTAGGGATTCTCAAAATTTTAGGGGTGCTCTGCTGACTTGCCAGTAAACGTGGCGAGACCAAGGAATCCTGAGGTAGAAATTAGAGAGAAAAGAACAAAGATCCAGTGAGGGGGAGTCAGGACAAACATTTGTGGATAACAAGACCAAAGAGGTAGTAATCACAGTGTCTGGTTAACTTTAACATTGCTTCACTTCAGCTCTTTTTAGTTCACCTTCAGGATGTGTGTATGTGAGGGTTGGGAGGGGAGGGGGTCTTCTTAATGGGGCAATAGTAGCGTCATAGTGTATGCAAGACAAAGCTGATTTGGTGATGCATGCTTCCTTTGTGTTGTTGCATTTGGGGTGGGTTTTACTCTGTAATACACAAACACACACAGGTGCGTACACATGCACGCACGCATGCACACAATCCAATCCCCCTCTGTTTTGGGCCCCATCCCCATATGGTGGCTTGGCTTGATGAGAGCTTAATGAAGTCAACCAGAAGTCCCCCACCCCTCCGTGAATGTGTGTCTCTGTGCAAATTTGTGATTGCTTTTCAGCTAATGGATAAATGAGAGTTTCACCCTTGCAGAGCTATTGTGTGTAAGAGAGCGAAGGGGCATGTGTGACTCGTCAGCTTGTATATTGGCTTGCAAGCTGTTTTCATTATATTTCATTATTCATGTTTCATGCATGACTGTGCAAGGAGAGCAGTGATCAGCTCTGTGGGGGTGGTGGCTAATCAAGGGGTGGAAGGTTTTCTAAACTCAGACATTCAGATAGTCCAACAAAACCACAAATGTCACGCCCTTTCCAGTAGAGAAAATATTACCCGTAAAGAATTGAAGTAAAAAGATCTAATGAAAGTGGAACACAATGTCACACAAAACCTACTGCCAGTATTTATTTTCTGATTTGAAGTGCCAGCGGGGATTGAACTGAGTCCATGACTGAAATTTTCACCCTATTTTTGTTTAATAAGAACTTCTTGCGAGACTAGAGCTGTTACTATGGTAAAGGAGTTGCCTGATTAACCAATAAACCAACAGCGTTTGTTTTCATTTCTCTGGTTATGCTGAAAATCCAAACAGTGATTCACCTTCGGCAAATCTTAAATATCTGAAATTATGTGAGGTCTTCGTCTGAGTCAGATAGTAAGGAAGAATTTGTAAGGTTTGATTTTTTTCAGATATAGAACCAAATCACACCAGCATACACCAAGAACTATGGTCGACACACTGTACTTTGGCTGCATTAAATGACTATCGCATCAAAAAGATGATTATTTATGCATACATTATATTTTAGAAAATTTTTTTGTGCTTCAAAGACTCTGTGAGAATGTGTCATCTGCTTGATAAGCCTAGGTCAATATTCTCTTATTTTGAAAAGATCCTCACATTAATTTTGTTCTGTCTTCACATCTTGATTTAATGGCTTTCATTAGATTTCTGCTTTGAGCTGCACAGTAAATAAACATGCTAATTAATAAAGCTGGATTTGTATTTCAAATGTTCATTCTTGTGCTCAATTGTGTTTGTGAACAAAACAACAGACACTTGTATTTGCCCCTCCATCCCTGTGTGCAAGTACACAAAAAGCGTCAGAGCAAGCATTTTCTTTCATTTATGTTTCCATCGCCTTGTGTTGTGTCCGCCAACTCAGAATGGAGCCATTTTGGCTCCTTCAGTTCCTGAAATGAAATATAAGCCTCTTAAATGCATACTTATCTTGCCCTGCAGACTGTGCTTGAAGAACAAACACACACATGCTTGCTTGCATGCATATACATACACACACACACACACACACACTTAAAGAGGCACTGTGATGGCAGCACTTGTTCCTAAGACTGTGGCTGCATGCATGTGGCAGATGGTTGTCTCTTTGCTTTGCATGCCTCCATATTAAACAATACCCATTGCTAAGGCCACGGCTGGTTTCAGAAAAGGGCAAAGTGCGAAAGAGATGGTAGAAAGAAGAGACAAAAGAGCAGCAGAGGGAGAGACGGGGACAACAGGCTCGGCATACATAAACACAAGCAGGACATCCATGTGTGTAAATGTGCATATGTGTGTGCATAACAGCATTAACATTACATGCGTTTCTTGCACAGATTCATATGGCCAGACACAAACACACAGTCTTAAATTAACACATACATATAACCAGAGTATGTGTCTTCCAGATGAAGGGTAGTTTTTGTAAATGATGCAGATACCATGTGGTGTGTGTGTGGTTATGCTAGCTGAAAAAAACAATGCTGTGTGTGTGTGTGTGTGTGTGTGTGTGTCTTTGGTAAGATGATGTATTGGTAATTGGAGGTTAATTCCAGCGCAGTGACCTTTTCTAGCTGTCTGCTCTTTTTATGTGTTAACATGTTGGTGCAGGCCATGATAGTGTGTGTGTCCATGTTATGTTATGACTTTTTTCTCAGCCAGGAGGACTGGTACTGGAACACTGACACATGGGTGATCATTCGATCTTTTGATTCACTCCCGGTTTTAGTCTCAGTTTTCCTTTTAGTACTGATAGCTACACTTAAATTGATTTAATATTTTACTTTGTATAAAAGTCTATTATTTGAAAAATACATTCAGTGGTAAAGGAAATGACATATAGTATAGGATAATACAAAGTAAAATCAAATCAAATCTTGTTTGTATAGCCCAAAATCAGAATTTACAAATTGTCTCACTGGGCTTTAACAAACTGTACAGAGGTGGCCCCTTCTGGCCTTAGACCCTTGAACCGGATGAGGGAAAACTTTAAAAACCCTAAAAAGGGAAAAATAAGGGCTGGACAGGCCAGTCCTAACTATAAGCTTTATCAAAAGGGAAAGATTTAAGCCTACTTAAAATTAGAAAGTCCACAGTGTTGTGTTTGATTGCCAGGTTGCCAGGTTGTATACAACCCATTGTTTATTAACGATTTTCCAAACAACTAATTTACTTGATCTTTTAGTTTAAACTTAAATGAGTTCACTGGTGTAAAAGTAAGAAAACACTCAAAATTCAGTCAAAAATCTATAAGGTTAAAACATTTTTCCAAAACATTTCTTGAGCCATTTGAAACCTTATGTCTACTGACATAGAAATGGCTCCTACATGTACATTAATGGAGTAATACTAATTAGCGACATAACTTGACATTATTTCTGGTGCTATAGAGAGTGTAGCTAAAACTAGTTGACTAATATGTTCACATTAGTGTATAACATGTCGCTCTGTTATGGCTTTGTGTAGTTGCCTTGTTACAAAGGCAGCAGAATATCCTGACAAAAATGAAATATGTTCCACATTATACTTCTCATAATCATGTATGTGTTTAATTTGTTAGAGGTAGACTGTTTCTTGCCTCTCAATGATTTTTCAGCTTTTGGGCATATTTGCAGTCCAAGTTGTGCCAAAGATTTTATTTGCACACTCAGCTGTGATTGGTCAGCGGGACACCTCTGTATACATGCTTTCTTTGGGAATCAACACAAGTGTTATTGTATCATTTGAGGTGCCACCCAGTGTTTTAGTATATCTACATATAATTAAACTTAAAAACTCCCCAGTATCTCATTGTCCTTTTTGCCTATATGCATCCTTTTGTAGCGGGATTCCTTTCAAAATAACTGATATCTTTACTTTTTGTGGTTTAATTCAGATTACAAATGCCATGGATCTTGCATATAGTACCATATAGGAAATAGGAGTAAAAAAAAGTCCTAATAAAAGAAGTAAAATTAAAAAAAAAAAACTAGGAAAGTTAAAGGACAAGTTTTTGAGCTAACGATAAACACAGACTCACCTGCGGGAAATTCACTTGAGTCTTTCTTTCTGTGAGTGTTTGCAGCTTCATAAATTGCCTCTGCTCCTCTCTTTATAAGTGTGGCCACACAAGGCCGCTGCACAATAATGGTTTTTCACTGCAAACTGGAACAAAAAACATGGCCTCCTTATCTGTAATTTAGCCTTGGGTGAACAAGGTTTACACACAGCGGAGAAAGGACAGCTTCTGTGAATGACACATACATACCAAGGCCCTTTACCTCTGCTTCACTTCAGCCCAGCTTTAGCTTTGTCTTCTGTTTAATGTATTTGTCGTGTTTGTCTGCAAGCACTTCTGCTCTCCACACACTCACGTTTTGGGTCCTGTATTCTCCTGCAAAGCTGAAAAGCGGCATTTATGGCTTTTCTACTCAGCAAATAACCTTCATTCTAGTGTTGCACATGCTCACAATAGCATGAATCAAAAAAATTGGCTCTCGATTAACAGCAGAATGTATGCAAGTCCTGAATTGGACCACTATTTCTCTCAGGTTATATAGCTTGCGTTTAGATTTTATGGATGAAGTTCTTGATCAAATTTGCCAAAGGATGCCATTCCTCCCTCCATCCATCCTTCACTGCTGTTGAGAGGCTACAGCTTTTATCTCAAGCAGAAAGCCTGTGTATGTGTGTCAAAAACAGTACATACCAGCCTTTATATGTTTTTCCTCATTCTGATGCCTTTCAAAAGTCTTTTGATGAGCATTTTGCTGAGCACAATCTTCCTGTCAGAGTAATCAGGTGTATGTTAAGGGCCGCCTTTCCTTCTGAATTTCCTCTCTTTACCCCCTCAATTTTTCTCTTTTTTTTAAAATTTCCCTATCAGGGTGAGAAATCACGGCCAACACGTCAGGCTTTTGCTGATATCCACCTATTTCAGCTCTATCACATCTGCCCTTTTCCCCCTTTCTGGGCATTTTTACTCTGCCCCATCAGCTGAAAGGGACTTGATTAAACCCTTCTCTTCTCTCTCTCTTTCTCTCTCTACCCCCCCACCCCCATCTTCCCCTGTCGTAACAGAATAAAGCAAATCATGAAATCAATTCGATATAATCATGACAAATGAATCCCAGCAAGGATTTTTGTGTGCGTATATGCGTGGGTCTTTGGGACAGGGCTGCTGGGAAATCACAAATGAATCAATCAGCTGTTATCGCATCAGCATACACTGCAGGAGGGATGGAAAGTGAGATGGATAGATGAATAGATGAATGGATGGATGGATAAGTGGAGCAGACGAGAAAATTCTGTTTACTTGGGATGTGTGTGTGTACGTGTTCATATGAATGTCTGTTTTGCAGAGATAGATGGCTGATTGAATACAGGGCCATGTGGGTGTCTGTGTATGTGAATGAGAGTGGGAGGGGGGATGCTATGTAAACCTTGGAGCTGTCAGAACAGATGGGAGATGGGAAGGACTGAAGCCTGCAAGGGACATGTTAGCTGCTGGAGGAGGATGAATTCTCCACAAGATTACTTTTGGAGGGGGGGAACTAAGATTAGAAAATAATGAAAGGTGGGAGTAAGATGTTATACTGCTGGACGTGTTTCAGCTGAAGATGCTGTTTTTTGATCCAAGCAAATAGAAATGTGGCATCAATTTAAGCACAATGAGAGAAGCATTCAGTTTGTGGGTGGCTGACAGAGATGATCCAGTGTGTTTAACAAGGGAAGTGTATGTTGAGGCCACCCTGACTAGTAACTAGTTATTAAATGTATGCATTTTGTTGTATAGAAACTTTCAGTTCTTAAAGATGTTAGTCAAGGATTTCTTTGACCTCCATGACAGTATAAACTCCAAGTCTTGTAATTCTAATTCTAATCATCCATAAAGTTTAATAATAAAAGTGTGACAATAGGACAAACGGTAATATGACATTTACAGACGAATGGTAACACTATCATTCACTACTGCCCAGGTGACAAACTGTGTTGTCACTTTGCTGGCTCTCTTGGTTCATTTGCAGAATTTGTGATATTTCATGAAAAATGCAGCTCTCTTCTTTTTATTATTAATTATTTTGTCAGTATTACAGCTTTAGTGTTTGGGTTGATGCAGGTCAACTATGTAGGTACGTGCAGTTGGAGCTGGAAGCAACAAATGAACCTCAATAATCAGAATACCAAAAAAGAGTTGGCCTCTTGTGCTCACCCCTTACTGAGACACCTTAAATTGATTTTTCTTTTAATTTCCCAGATTTCTGCACTGTTTTTCCCAACAGAGGGTGTGGTGATCTTGTGTGGGCAGCAAAATGAAGAAGTGGCTTTTGGAAAAGTGTTTGTCGGGTAGGCACACTTCATATAGATTCACTCTTCCTCAACTTAAAAATTCACCTTAAGTGTCTGTCTGTCTGCCTGCAAGGACTGTTGTGAAGCTGTAAATGACTATGTTACAAACATATGTGTGTGTGTGTGTGTGCACACACTCACTTTGGCTGACTCCATCTCCCAAGCTGATTAGGGGTTAATGGCCTATGAGCATGGGGAGATAACTTCTTCTTTATTGGCTGATTGGCTTTGGTGTGGGCGGAGTGGCCATCGAGTGACAGATGGTACAGATCAGGGATGGAGGGTGGTAGGGAACAGTGCGTGCATACAGTGGGGCAAAAAAAGCAGTCAGCCACTGATTGTGCAAGTTCTCCTACTTAGAAAGATGAGAAAGGTCTGTAATTTTCATCATAGGTACACTTCAACTATGAGTGACAAAATGAGAAAAAAAAAATCCAGGAAATCACATTGTGGGATTTTTAAAGAATTTATTTGTAAATTATGGTGGAAAATAAGTATTTGGTCAATAACAAAAGTTCAACTCAATACTTTGTAACATAACCTCTGTTGGCAATGACAGAGGTCAAACGTTTCCTGTAAGTCTTCACCAGGTTTGCACACACCGTAGCTGGTATTGTGGCCCATTCCTCCATGCAGATCTCCTCTAGAGCAGTGATGTTTTGGGGCTGTCGCTGGGCAACACGGACTTTCAACTCCCTCCACAAATTTTCTATGGGGTTGAGGTCTGGAGACTGGCTAGGCCACTCCAGGACCTTGAAATGCTTTTTAACAGAGCCACTCCTTCATTGCCCGAGCGGTGTGTTTGGGATCATTGTCATGCTGGAAGACCCAGCCACGTTGCATCTTCAATGCTTTCACTGATGGAAGGAGGTTTTGGCTTAAAATCTCACGATACATGGCCCCGTTCATTCTTCCCTTAACACGGCTCAGTCGTCCTGTCCCCTTTGCAGAAAAACAGCCCCAAAGCATGATGTTTCCACCCCCATGCTTCACAGTAGGTATGGTGTTCTTGGGATGCAACTCAGCATTCTTCTTCCTCCAAACACGACGAGTTGAGTTTTTACCAAAAAGTTCTATTTTGGTTTCATCTGACCACATGATATTCTCCCAATCCTCTTCTGGATCATCCATATGCTCTCTGGCAAACTTCAGACGGGCCTGGACATGTACTGGCTTAAGCAGGGGGACACGCCTGGCACTGCAGGATTTGAGTCCCTGTCGGCGTAGTGTGTTACTGATGGTAGCCTTTGTTACTTTGGTCCCAGCTCTCTGCAGGTCATTCATCAGGTCCCTCCGTGTAGTTCTGGGATTTTTGCTCACCATTCTCATGATCATTTTGACCCCACGGGATGAGATCTTGCGTGGAGCCCCAGATCGAGGGAGATTATCAATGGTCTTGTACGTCTTCCATTTTCTTACAACTGCTCCCACAGTTGATTTATTCACACCAACCTGCTTGCCTATTGTAGATTCACTCTACCCAGCCTGGTGCAGGTCTACAATTTTCTTCCTGGTGTACTTCGACAGCTCTTTGGTCCTGGCCATGGTTGAGTTTGGAGTCTGATGGTTTGAGGCTGTGGACAGGTGTCTTTTATACAGATAACGGGTTCAAACAGGTGCCATTAATACAGGTAACAAGTGGAGGACAGAAGAGCTTCTTAAAGAAGAAGTTACAGGTCTGTGAGAGCCAGAAATCTTGCTTGTTTGTGGGTGACCAAATACTTATTTTCCACCATAATTTACAAATAAATTCTTTAAAAATCCCACAATGTGATTTCCTGGATTTTTTTTTTTCTCATTTTGTCTCTCATAGTTGAAGTGTACCTATGATGAAAATTACAGACCTCTCCCATCTTTCTAAGTAGGAGAACTTGCACAATCAGTGGCTGACTAAATACTTTTTTGCCCCACTGTATATGTGTGTACGTATACATCTGATGTGGGGTTTTCAATCATTGTACAAGTCTGTATACTTGATGTCTTTTCTCTTTTATTTTTTCTCCACACTATACATTATTCTTCCACACATTGTTACTACAAAGCAGAATTTGACATGCGTCCTTAATGCATTGTGATGTCCGACATGTCTTACTGTGTAAAACATGTGGGATGAAATTAAAATAATCTGGATTAAAATTTAATCCACATGCAAAATATGAAATGCCTTGTCTGACAGGTAGTTAAGAAAATGCTTTGGTCAACATTTGCTCCCCTCTTTCACCAAGGCGACTCAGGATGAGGATTATAGCTGGGGTTTGAATGCGTTCAGCTCTATGTGTATTTCAAACAAAATAAACGTGCTGCTCTTGATAACCACGAAAGATTATTTGTGTACGTGTGCGTGTGTGTGTGACAAAAGAAGTATTGTGATGTCAGTTGTGAAAAACACTGACTAGTTTGTGTTGTTTCATCAGTGTGGCATTAAGAACAAAAGCAGGCAGATTGTAAACGGGTCGTTTTGTTCACTATGTTTACATGCGTGTGTATTTTGCACTGTCTGATGCAGTGTCTTTTTTTCAAGTGTCATTGCATCCCCATCTGCTGAAGACACGCCGTCTCCCTCAGCCTTTGCACGCACAGAAGTACACTGTATGTGTGAGCAGCAGAACAGTTGTACACTGAGCCTTTGAATACTGAGTCACCAAGATTCTGGACTAGGTACAAGTCTGACAAATGGGGGAAAAAAGTATTCAGGCATGGAGTACCTCAAGGTTCTGTCTTGGTTCCCTTTTTAAGGCTACCCTATTTAATGCTGTTAAGACATCTATGTTTGTGCTGCACAGTCTTGGAAGTTTATGGGAAATCAGCTCTCGAAAACAGCAACATTCACATATAAAGGACACAAAAAGTTCTTTCTTTCTCACACATGGTGGAAGGTGTTGTCATACTTAACAGCTTTCAGCGCTTAATCTCATGATTCAGACATCAAGTCCCACATCAGTGTTACCTAATCTTTTTGGAATGGCATTATTGTGTGGAAAGGCTTGAGTTTGGTATGAATCCCAAAACCTGCTGACTAACGGATAATTCAACCCAGATACATGGTGGGTTTTATGTGTGAAACTGGAAAGGGCTCGACAGGAGGGGTGCCTGACAGACAGACTGTGAACAACTGTGTCTGAGCCAGTTTAGACTTGATTGAAAATGAAAAGAGCAGTAGTGTCACCATCACATTCATCCCTGTGGCCTGAGCAACAATAGGCTTTGGCCTATTAGACACAGATGGAGAAAAAGAAGGGGGGACAGCCACGTCTGAGGCTAAGACTGAAAGAGATAGCAGCACTCCTAGCTGTGGGAAAGTCTGTTTTCTGCCATTGAAACTTGTATGCTCAGACATGTGAAGAGATGATGGATGACTGAGGGGGCATTATTTTGGCAGTTTGAAGGGAAGATAACTCGAATGTTCCCCTGATGCTTTTAAAAACTGCACTCCTGATGATTTTTGCCTGATCTTTTGCTTACCGCTGTGATAATTTCAGCACTGGAAGATTAAATGTGGACTCCTTTACATTAAATTGAGATTAGTGCGATTTAGCTCTATAGGTAGAGTATATCCATTATAGGGAAAGCGGAAAGGAAGGGGAAGCTCTTTTAGACATTTATGATATTAGCATGAGCTGTGAGGGATTGGTTTGTCAGTCCAACTCAGTGGGAGGGAGAGAAATGTACAATGTGGAGATATTTGTCATCAGCACACACATCAGCCTCACTCTTCCACTACAGTCTGCTCTCTCTCGTTGTTCCTGTTGCAGTCAGACTTGATGCTCAATGGGCACTTTAGGTTGGTCAGTCGCTTCTTTGTTGCAAGATGATTGGTCAGTTTATTGCCTGTGATGCGTGGTGGGTGTAGGTCTTTCAGTCCATTTGAGTTGTTGTGTTGGCTGACATGAAGTCAACAAGCTCGGTTTGTATGTCGGTCAGTAGGTCACTTGGTGGTGTACCTGACTGTGGTTGTCTTAGTTCCTAGGTTGGTATGTGTGTATGTTGGTTGGTCTTTTGGCCACGCAATGACCAAAAATAACATTTTTTAAAAATCTGCAGAGGGTTTCTTTGGTACACAAATGTTAATTAACATTCAGAAAATAAAACCAACCAACCAACAGTAACCATTTTGGTCAAGCAAGACTCTTGCAAGTGTCATAAGATGAGTTGGGGGTGCTTCAAATATTAATCAGTATCAATTCAATTTGCTGTAGGCACTATTGTGATCTAAAGGGCAAAATTTATTCTTCAATTTTAGTCCCTCTCATTCTGCTATAGCTAATCATCTGTCTCAGTCATAGTGTGCAGCAGTGTGCATCTCAGCATGTCTGTGTGTATTTATGTGTTTTTGCTTCTTTTTGTGTGTACATACTCACAACATTTGGTTTGGAAAAGGCCATTATTGGGTTTTGCCAGAGCGATGGCTTTACACATGCTTATTAGGTTGCGCTACTATGCTGGCCTATACTCCAGAATGTGTGTGTGTGTTGTCAGAGCTTTAGAGCCCATGCCCAAAATAGCCGCATCATTGCTTTCCAGTTACCTTGCTCATACTCTCTCTCTCTCTCTCTCTCTCCAACTGTAAAAGCAGCAGTAGGGTTACTATGGTTTGGTGTGATTCAGTAATCTAATGTGCATGCACAAACACACCTCATAAATAACTGACCTGTCAAAGTGAGACGACAGGACCGACCAGGTACACTTTCCCCTCCCCCGATCTCCTCTCACATTTCTCCTCTTGTCTTGTCAACCCTTGCCTTTTTTTTTTTATTACTCATGTTTTATTTTTTTTTATTTTCCATCTTTACCTTTTTGTCTTTTACCTCTTAAAAGAAATAACACGATCAGTGGAGAACTGATCAAGTTATTTCTTTTAGTACCTGGGCTATACCGGATCCTTCCAGCTGATGGTGTTGAAGCTAAAGGGTTTTATTGGTATTTTACGCATTATTTAATTGAATTAAAGTTTGCAGGAACTAAATGTACAGGACATTAAACCTGATGATGATAGTCAAAAGTAAATTTAGAATAAAGGGAAACATATCCGATGGCTTGATGGTATTATATAGGTGTTGAGCTTTAGTCATAACACATTTTGTGTTATTCAGTTAGTTCTTAAATTCACTGCTTCCGAATTCTATGTCCTGAGTAGTGCGGTTAGGCCCCAGCTTTGAGGTACTCCGCAGTTAAAGTCCTTTTTTTATCCTAATAACATAATTTATTCATCTAGTGTGATTTTTTTTTTCAGTGCATTTTTTAAGTAGTTATAAGCCTAAAAACTTAATCATGGTATGTATTTTGGTACAATATGTTGTTAAACTAGAACTGCAAAGATTAGCTGATTTTAAATTAGTTGCCAATTATTTTAATAATTATTGTTTCACAAAAGCCAAATGTTTGCTGCTTCCAGCTTCTTAAATGTAAGGATTAGCTTATTTCCTTTTTCATTTTTGATAGTGAATGAAAATTCTATTTGGACTAATTAATTGACAAAAGAATTAACATAAACTCTGGAAAATGTTCATCTTTTTTAACATCTGGCAAAGATCTTTGCAAGGAGGCGATGATTGTCATGGAAGTGAGTGTAGGAGGGATATAATGCCTTGCTCAAGTCTGTGAAGGCCCTTAAGATTAACAATGCAAAGCAGGCACCTTTCTTTGCTACCCTCTGGCCTGAATGTGCATGTGGACAGGAAATGATGACAGCCTAGCAACCCTCTTTTCGTATAAGGAGAGACAGACAGGCAGAGAGAGTATCAGATGGCACAGTGTCCTGGTGGAGATGCCACACTAACATGAACGTTTATCCTCTAAGTTTGGACAGCCTTAGATTATCCTCCTTTCCTTCTCTTATCCTTCTTTCCTCTTTGACAATTTATGCATAAGATCCAGTTAGAAGTTCAAGTTCATATGATTTTTTTCTAATGCAGTGTTTTAAAACATTTTAAAAATGTATTTATGAATTTGACTTTTACTTGCACTCAGAATAATCAAACCTGCTTCTAATCACTCCTCCTGGCTTCTTTCTTATGCCTTTGCAGGCTTCCACCTCAGCGGCACAGTAACTGAGCCTGCTACATCATCAGAGCCAGAGGTCACCCACAAGGTGGCCATCAGCTTCGACCGATGCAAGATCACCTCTGTCACCTGCGGTTGTGGGAACAGAGATATATTCTATTGTGCCCATGTGGTGGCACTGTCTCTGTACCGAATTCGCAAGCCTGAACAGGTAAAAAGCACAGCAAACCAAATATCATACTCTGTGAAGAGTCTCATAGGTGTCATACACGTAATTAAGTTTGATTTAAAGAATAGTTCCAAAAGCAGTAGAATTCTTTGCATTTATATTTACTTTAACAGTGGAGAGACGTAACCCGACAAGGCAGTCTGATGAACTCAAGTACACCTTCATTAACACCTCACATTTTTTTTGCAAATTTAATTTAAAACTAAATGTCATTTCACTATGAGTCATATAAAAGTTGCTATAATAGTGGATGTTACAATATTTTCATATAAATGAAAGGTAAGTTTCTACTGCGGTTTGATCACGGTTGCATTTGTAGTACAACCAAATGGAGCTGAAGAAGCTCCATATCATAATATCAGATTTTCAATACACAATTATTGTGGCCAAAGTAATTCACAATAATAATATTTATGCAATATTTATTAATTAATATTTAATATTTAAAAACCTAGCTCTATCAGGTTTTTTTTTTACTTTTTAACTGCTTTGACACAGGACTCAAAATACAAATGAAGGGAGATGCAGATTCTGCAACTAGAACAATCACACACACTGAATAGTGAAAAGGCTACAAACTGATGAGCAAAACATACACAAGGTCAAATAATATATGTTTGTTATTAGCATAATATCACTATTTAATTTTTCAGTAGAATGGTTTTTCTCATATTAGTATATTGTAATTCCTCTAGTTGCGACCAGTTATTTACTACTTTATTTGAATAACTTGCCTTTCCTTCAGGCAACACAAGAAAAGTCATAGAGCCACTTAATATCCCACACTAACCTTTCTGTGTGTCTGATACAGGTGAAGCTACGATTGCCCATCTCAGAAACGCTGTTCCAGATGAACAGAGATCAGCTGCAGAAGCTGGTCCAGTATCTGATCACAGCCCATCACACAGAGGTGCTGCCCACTGCTCAGAAACTGGCTGATGAGATCCTGTCCTCCAACTCCGAGATCAACCAGGTCCATGGTGAGAGGACAGTCTTTGTGGACAACTTTTTCTTCATTTGATTGAAATCAATTGAAAATGCTTAAGATGACTTTTAGAAAAAAACTTAACATCTCACTTAATTCCTGGCACCATCTAGAACCTACTGTTAATGTCATAAATGCAAAGCATTTAGTTAGAATGTTGAGTTGAGGTTCTGTCAGTCCCTCTGCAGTGATATCTTCAGTCCAACAGACCAGACTACAGGCTGCCATCTGTCACAAACCTGATTATTCTGACGAAGCAGCAATGCAGCCTTCAAATGGCTCGTTTGATTCTTCAGCTCCCACTCTCCAGTGACCACCTCCTTTTAGTTGCGGTAGTGTCTTTAAGAAAGCAGGATTTTAGAAGGGAGTTGAAAGGTGAAAGGGACATAGGGAAAGTAGGAGATGTGTGGAAAAGGATAGGGACACAGAGAGAAAGAGACTGGAGAAATGACACTTGGGGAAATGGGTGAGAGCAGATGGGAAGGAGAGAAGAGATGAAAGTACCCACATTAAAAAGAAAAAGAAAGCTATAACAAAGCTGCATCTGAAAAACGACAAACTAAACACATCCTTTCACCTAACAAAACTCTTCTTTTTTTCCATCCTCCTCGCTAAATGTTGACATTCTTCGCCTCTTCTGTCGAGGAAGCACCGCGCTGTGTTTCCTGCCTGTGTTTGACAAGGAGGATCATGGGGGTTGAAGTTCAGTCGATCCAGGAGCGAGTCATTCTTTGATGGAAAAATGTTGCTGTTTGCTGTTGCATACTCCCAGCCAGTTGGAAATACATCTTTGGGCTTCCCTCAGCTTTCTTCCTGCTAGATCAAAGCAGCCCCTACCCCTCCTGGGCATATTTATATTTCCCTGTAGTATTCATCAGACACACAAACCCAGCACCCAACAGAAGAAAAATAAAGTTAGCCTTACATTCCCTCAGTGCGTGATTAGAGAGAATGACACTGTACACTTGGAACAGGAAGGAAGAGACTCTACTCTGTTTACACCAGCTTTGATTTGGAGAGAGCAATTTTAATGTCAAATTGAAATGTGTCACTTGATTCCCCTTTGGTCAATTTTTCACTTTGTTTTTTTCCCCCCAGCATTTAAAGTTTTTGGTGTGTGTGTGTGTGTGTGTGCTCGTTCCAAGGTGCCCCAGACCCGACTGCAGGCGCCAGCATTGACGACGACAACTGCTGGCATCTTGACGAGGACCAAGTGAGGGAGCAGGTCAAACAGTTTCTATCACAAGGAGGATACTATGGTTCTGGGAAGCAACTCAACTCTATGTTCGCTAAGGTATCTATCTATCACATGGCTTGGATGGACACACACGCAATTATTTATTGATTAGTATGATTAAATATCATCAATAAGACAGGGAAGAATAAGTCAGATTAGGGCAGTCTATGCTGCACAATAGAGATATCGTGACTTTAAACCCCTTTAATGGCAGGTCATCGGGAAAATCCTGCATTTCCCACAATGCAATGAAACTGTCTCTTTTCTTATCAGCCTGATACACTCAAACCCCACACCTTGTTTTGCCAATTCTTAATATGGTGTAATGTATAGTGTAAAATCAGGGAAATGCCTCTTTTAAAATCATGAAAACCTTTATTTGTCCCTTTATGTCATTTAGTCAGAGTTCCTTCCCACTTCACATCAAGCTCAGTTCTCATTCTGGAATGTCAAAGACAAAATTGATTTACAGAAATTGAAACCTTTAGCTTGTAATCCCAGTTAGTCAGGGTCACGATAGTCTCCCACACTAAAGGTTTCTTTTACTGCGTTATTCAAACAACTCTTGAATATGGCCAGATATAGCTTTGAAAATCCTTGGGTTCAGAAGAGAGGATGTATAAATGCACTAGTTCTCTTTATCTGACTAAAACAAGGAAGCATAAAAGCTATGTAAATTAAATAACTTCAGAAGATTTGAAATCATTTTATGTTTTTCTTCTCTGTTCATTCTAATGCCAAACAAGATTTTTACATCCTGTACTATACTGGAGGAATTTATGACTTATTGCACTTTCACTTTCTTGCTGACAGCTGAGAATATGAACTCTCATATCTTTTCATTTAACATGAAGCTAAACCAGGATCTTATTATAGCATGAAGACTGGAAAGCTGTGGAAATAGCAGTATGTTTTCTTTAAAGCACTAGAGGTTTTAACATCCATTTCAAGTGTTTTCTTTTTTCCTCTCCTGAAGAACATGATGATGAGTAGGGATGCACATCAGTACTGGATGGAAGGAGGTCAAAGTGTTCTGGATTACACACAGTGACTAAGCCTGTACTCTCTGGGTATTTCCAGGTCAGGGAGATGCTACGAATGCGAGACTCCAACGGGGCCCGAATGCTGACGCTCATCACAGAGCAGTTCATGGCAGACCCCCGGTTGTCGCTATGGAGACAGCAGGGCACGGGCATGACGGATAAGTGTCGGCAGCTGTGGGATGAGCTTGGTAATAAAATAAAAGCACCATTTCAATGTTGCATGTGTTTAGTAGGTTTTCAAATTCAGCTCTCTAGTTGATATCTACAGGTCAGACAGCCTGAGGTGACTCAGTATATCAGTAACTGAGACAAATCTGCAGTCTTGTCGGGTAAACGTTGATCTAGTCAGTAATCCATTAGGTCGACCAGGCAGCAGCTCCTTCATCCTGCTCAGGCCTCTCCTCCCACAGAAAGAAAAATAAAGGCTGCCAATCAATACGGCTGCTCAGCTTCTCTGCAATCAATCTGGGCATTTAGGAGGTCAATGAGAACACTTCTTGGGTGAGCGTGAAGGATCGTCGAACAGACACAGACAGAAATAACAGGCAGACTGTCAGAGTTTCTGAGATAAAAGCCCCTTACAGTCGATCCACCTCGAGGTTCATGTACATATGTGAAACAGGTGAATTTGGTGCAAGAAGCCAACAAACTGCTGCCTTTATTACTGATAATACTGTGACTGAGGCAAACTCTGAAAGCTTATGCTAAAGATTTCATGATAGCTTGTCTTTGTGGAGGCATTGCTGAAGTTAAATGATATTGTATAGTCAGGACTGTGGAAGAGTTTTTTTTGCAAAGCATTCAGAAGCATGGTGTAGTTTTCAGTCAACAAAGGGCTGCTTATTTCTCAATATTTAATGGCATAAATGGACAATAACAGGACTAAATGTATACCTTTATGTTTTCTCTTTTTTTACTTTAAACTGATTATTTAGGTCAAGGTTTCATCCTAAAAAGTTCTGTAAAAGCCTATCAAATCTCTATATCTCAAGGTGTATTTGAATTTGACTAATCTGTTGTCAAAAAAGTTGTTGTTTTTTTTTTTTTTTAATTTTTAACACTTCAGCTTTACTTCTTTTTCTCCTTTTGGGGAATTTTGATTTAAATCTGTCACACTTGCTCATGTTGGTTAACTTTTTTTTTTTCGTGTGTACAGATTATTGGATTTTCTGTATCAAATACCATTTAGGAAATTAAACCAGCTCTCGTCATGGCCGACACTGCTGACCTCTGACCTCCATCCTTTCCTCAGGTGCGTTATGGGTGTGTGTGGTTTTAAACCCTCATTGTAAGAGCGAGGAGAAGAGCAGCTGGCTGAAGCAACTGAAGAAGTGGGGCGACATGGATGTCTGCCCACTGGAGGACGGCAACTACGGCAGCGAGCTTCCAAACATAACAAACGCTCTGCCACAGAGCAATATGGCACAGGGTGAGCACCAACATACACATGCAAAGACACACACAAAACACATACTGCATTTTATCTGAACTCTCGGAAAAGTATGATGGGACAGTATGATGCTATCACTGACTTTGTGTGCTTTGTCGTTCTCAGACTCTTTGTCCAGGCCAAGGAGGATGGTTTTCAGCCGGGCGGTCGAGGCCTGTGACCTCCACTGGCAGGACAGCCATCTGCAGAGGATCATCAGCAGTGACTATTACATGTCTCCATCCTACCAGAGAGAGGGAGAGAGCCTGTTATTCAACCCGCAGGGGCTGCCGCTCTGGCTAGGTAAACATACACACACACAAGCTCTACAAAGTCATAGTAGGATAATTTTACTCCTCAAAAAGTCAACTCTCTTATTCTGGTTAATTATTTGTGAAAACAGCTTAATGTGACTGAGACTGAAACATCGATTCATTACTAATTTCTGGGCAAAGTCCTTGTGTTTACTTGTTGTAAATTGTAAAAAAAACAACAAAAAAAAACAGTTAATTTATTTATTGCATGTATAGCAGCAAACATAGTTCCTGAATTACATCAGTATAAAAAAAATCAAATTGTCACTAAGAACATTGTTTTTTGTGTCGTATTTCAATACACACAATCACAAATACAGCACACACACAAACACAGTAATTGTAACACTGATTTTGAGGCCTGTATCTGCAGTAAGTAGCCTCCAGCTAAGATCAACTTAAGCCAGCTATCAGACAAACACGCACTGACATTCTGCTGATACTGCACTGTGTGTGAGCACACACATGTGTATGTGCCACTACTAACTACATCTCGTGTTTGGAGGAAAAATACATGTTTGTGACTGCATTGCAAAGCATGTCTTTTGGGCGTTTGTCCTTTCCCGATGCCACCTTCACTCTCTGTTGACTGCACAGACCACGTCCCGACGGCATGCGCTCGCGTTGACGCCTTACGTTCCCACGGTTACTCCAGGGAAGCCCTGCGATTGGCTGTCGCCATCATCAACACGCTACGCCTCCAACAGCAGAGGCAGATGGACATCTACAAACATCAAAAGAAAGGTAACACAGACACAGTGCTTTTTATTGATGTATTTTTCTTTGACTTCATTTTTAACCAATCACTTTGATAACTGTTTTTTTTGCTGCTCCTATCCTCCCTCAGATCTTCTCCAGAGGGGAGTGACTTCCACAACCAACTTGGAAGGCTGGGTGGGCCATCCCTTAGATCCAATTGGCTGTTTGTTCACCACACTCACCGAAACCTGCCGTGTGGATGACGACAATACAATGGACACGGGAGGTATGAAACAAGGATATACTTCTGTTTACAGTCACATTTCTGCAAAAATAGCATCAACAGCCTCTGAAACCAGAGAAGACCTTTTTGACCAACAGGAGATACAGTATGGAAATGATTTACAGCAGCTCCAATGTATGACAGGACACTTTCATATTTGATCAAAGTCAAATGTGTCAAATATTTGATACTTCACACTGCTTAAATCGGAAATTTGCTATTTTCTACCTCAGACTTTGATTGCACAGGGCACTTTTCACATTTCATACATTTTTTTATATGGAATGTTTAATCATTTTAATTAGTTCATAATAAATGAAGCAGCCTCCAGTGTCCAATATGTAGCCTGCTCTGCAATTGATGCTCTAAATCTACAAAGTAAGCTAAAGCATGTACTTCAGTAGAATACATGCTCATATATGAGCCTCCTACTCGTCTCCTCGTACAGTACGTTAGACTAAGAGCCTATTTACTGAAGAGAGGATATAATTCCTGGAGCACATCAGCAGCCAATGCAGTGTAATCCTGAGCAGAGGTGAGCGGGCACACCAGCAGTGACTCATCAGACTGCAGACTTCATGTTCTTCTCCCTGGACCGATGTGCTGCAGACGGCCACAAACCAGCCAAGCATGAATGGAATGGAGAGAACACCCTGCTTGTTTAGATTTTCTGATACTGTGTGGGTGCACACACATTTGTTTATGTGTGGTATGAATTTGCATTTCTCACCCTGCTCATGGCCTTTTTCACCAGTGTCCATTTAAACAAAGCAGAATAGGAGTTGGGTTTTCCTATTGTCACCAGGCTACAGGGAACTATTGTCGGTTCAAACAATGCTGACAACTGGCAGCACTGAGAGTAGTATGGTTATTTTGCATGTGTGTATATAGCCGGGTCACAATGTTTTATTTCCCTTTGGAAGACAGCTGTGAACATCTGTTAAACTTTTCAAATCAACCAACCACTTAACAGCCCATGGGTGAAAAACAAAAGCGAGTTAGCTAAGTCGGTATAAATCAGTTTCCACTCTTCCCTAGATTTTATCATACACGCACACACGCAACCATACATGGAATAAACGGGATTGAGGGGATCTGTTGCTCAGGGGGGATTTAAGCAGACTGATGGGGTGGGGGGAGGAGCAAAGGAGAACAAATGGTCACCAATCAACAGCTGAGACTCTCAGCATCTGTTCTCAATTATAGCTGTCAAGGATTTGCTGGAGGGTTAGCGGCCATCTTAGATTAGTGATCGCAGG
>KV751329.1:2161758-2179964 GCA_001698575.1 Mola mola | reverse complement strand
TACATTTCATACAAAATGTTGTTGTCATGTTGTTCTTCCGACTTAATACTCATCTCTATATTTACAATAGAAGCATTTCTCTCCACACTGTCATATTGCTTAGCTGTGGTAGAAGGATATGCCTAAGTAGTTGCATCTACTTTGATTTCCTGGGTGAAGATACCTTCTTGATACAGTCGGACTGTTTCTTTGTTTTGCAGTCTCATAGTACAAGTGGAGACAATGCATGAAGTGATCACACAGAGCACAACATTGTTTTCTTTCTGTCTTCAGAGGCTGATTCTAGGCCTCCAATGTACCATCATGTACCGGTGTGGGGCAGTCCTGATGGAGGGGAATCCTACCTGACGTTAGCCTTAGAGGTGACTCTGATGGGGATGGGCCAACAGAGGTTAATGCCAGAGGGCCTTTATGCTCAGGATAAGGTATGATGCCCCTGAAATACACACAGAACACAATCCAAATTTTCTTATGATAAACTGATTTTAGTAGTAATGCTTCTCACAGTGTGTAACTAAACTCTATCTATGGTTTGTGTTGTGAGTTTGCCTGTTGGAAACAATGTTACTGTGACAGAAAGTCAGAATAATTAAATGTCTGTGGGGAGTAAATGCCATGCAAAAGGGAGGAAAAGGTCACAGCATTTCGTTTCCTGAAAAACCAGTACAAAGTGGTTGTAATTAGCTTCACGCTGAATTAGAATAAATCCAAGGAACATTTGTTTGTGTGAACCATAAGCTGCTTTACTGCTTAACATGGTTGCTATAAACCACTCTTACTATTATGCAAATCGGCAAATATATTCATGTTTAAGGCAGGTTACGTTTATTTGTGTAGCACCTTTCAACACCAAGGCTCTTCTTGTGTGCTTTATTTTACATACAAAGGCATTAAGAAGACACATTGTATAATAGAAAGACAGGGCAATGTATAAATTATGATACAAAAAGAAAAATTACCAAACCAATCGCATTTTCATAAGTGCCTCTTAATAGCGAAATAACATCTGTCAAATGTGCTGTAGCAGTGGATAGATATGGATGCTATACTGTATAAGGATGTGAGGTTAAAGCACTCTGCTGGTTCTTTGATACCTCAAACTCAACTTCCCTTTAAAAAGGAATTTCAAATACAAAGTATTTTCTCTTATTCACAATTTGCTACTTTTATCTTCTTGAATAAATTCTCACAGACTTTCATTTGCACCGCTTATACAGTACACTGGAACCCTCAATTTTAGACAGCAATGTGAACACACTGAATATGAATAAAAAGTGTGTGTTGTGTTCCAGGTGTGTCGCAACGAGGAGCAAATTGTTGCAAAACTTCAAGAATTGGAGCCAGACGACCTCCTGGTCCAGACCCTTCGGAAACAGGCCATACAGCTACTAGAAGGTACGACTACAGTTACATTGGCTTCTGTAAGAGCATCAAGGAGACATTTTTTTCCAAGATGTGAAGCTGTGTGAACACCACCTTGCCACGTAGTTTAATATTTTTTCTGGCTTTGAAACCCTTGTGAAAAAAAAATAAGCATATATTTTCTTTTTGCCTTCTCTGCGGGTCCAGCTGGTCCATTCAGCGGCCTTGGTGAGGTTATCCACAGGGAGAGTGTTCCCATGCACACTTTTGCCAAGTACCTCTTCTCTGCTCTCCTGCCACATGACGCAGACCTGGCATACAAGGTGGCTCTCCGTGCCATGAGGTCAGTTTCCCACTTCAGTGCAGTATTAACAGTGCTATGTGTAGCATATTTAATGCACGCTATATATCATTTTTAGATAGATCAATCATCAATACATTTGTGATATCTTCTCTGTAAAGTGGACTATGATCTACAGTAAATGCAGCGTCTGTCTAAGTATACACAGTGATTTTAAGTGATTTACTGATAAAAATGTTTTATACCTAACACTAAACTACAGTACGATTTGTTGTAGGTTTTTAAAAATAATTAATATAAGCTTTAGCTTGCTGTATGTTGTAAAAGTGAGTGCATAGACATTGCCAGTCATTTGTTTAAGCTGTTTACATTTATGTGTCCTCATTAGCAGGAACATTAGTATTGTCATATGTTGCTTGATCATAATTAATTAAGTCTTCAATGAAAGGTGAGCATATCTGACGGTGAGTTTTTGACAGGCTGCCGGTGCTGGAGTCGTCAGCAGGCTCTGGGGACATTGGCCATTCTCATCATGGCATCTCCATAGTTCCAAGTAGATACCCACGCTGGTTCACGCTGGGACATTTGGAGTCACAGCAGTGCGACCTGGCCTCCACTATGCTAACCGCTGCCAAAGGTAACAGTAACACACCTACTGTACATACTCACAGCTGTGCTCACAGGTTTAGATGGGTTTTTTTAACAGTGCAAGCTCATTATTATGTGTTTTGTTTTGTTTTTTTGCCTCTAGGGGACATGTTGAGGCTGCGTACGGTGTTGGAGGCCATCCAGAAAAACATCCATTCTTCTTCCTTAATCTTTAAACTGGCCCAGGACGCATTTAAGATAGCCACACCAGCTGACAGCCCGCCTGACATAACTCTGCTCAACGTGGCACTGGAGCTAGGACTGCAGGTACTGACTTTGTATGCGCGTGTGTCTCAGTCACTTCAATCAAGCACCAAAAAAATGAGAGCGCAGGTCACCAGTCAAAACACGCAGCAGTATTCCTTGAACTTGTAATTTGTGCAGGCCCCCACAGCCTCACTACAAATTAACAGAGAAGACATCACACAGCATCTTACCAGTGTTGACGAGGAGAAACCACATGATTAGACCTTTCGGCTCTCCCAGTAAACACAGAAAAACACTTCGGATGATCACTTCAGTGTCACTTTGGCTGCGCTTTTTTAAGGAGTGTCGGCTGAGTTTCTGCTGAATAAGTAGCTCAAAATAAACAGGTTCTAAATTAGTCACCAATATGTAAATATTTTGGATACAGCTTTCATTGCTAGAGATGTGTCGTGTCATACCAGAGATGGTATAGATTGACGAGTTATTTTCCTGCGTGGGTTTCATCACTGCCACTTATGGAATGAACATGATCACAGATTAGGGGTGATTCTTTTCACTAAAGCAAATTTTGGTCCCATTTTGACAAACAAAACATCATCAAAACATTCTGATACTATAATAGCATGTCTCAAATTAACCTTGAGAACTTTCTTAGCCTTAGCAGCATGCTCTCGACAGTGAGAGATCTCGAGGTAACAACCTCATTAAGTTAGAAGATAAACACAAGCAGCAAAATAAAGCAAAAACTCATGACTATCTGGTGTTTTTTTGTGCGGACAGTCGATCTGAATAATGTTAATGTGACCACAGCCACTTACAGGCAGGAAGCGCGTACCATTTCAGCCCCTCTGTTTGTACTGTTAATTATATTTACTTGTTCTAATGTTTTTGTCAGTATTCTATCAAAAACATATAGGATTACCGTGTAAACTCTTCACTACTTGGTTATCTACATCAGAGTGTCACACTCAAGAGACGTGTGTGTTTTGCAGGTGATGAGGATGACCCTGTCCACGCTGAACTGGCGACGGAGAGAGATGGTTCGCTGGTTGGTAACCTGTGCCACTGAAGTCGGTAGGTACTCTATGCCTAACACAGCGAAACAAGATCTGATGATGGTCAATGTATACCTCTCAAGATCTTTACAGGTCTATGATACCTTAAGATACAGAAAGGTAACAAATTATGTGAAAACCAAAAAACGTTTAATTGGATCGCCAGAGCAGCTTCATTGCTCTCTGACGTAGATTCTTAGGGCTAGACTCTACTAGAGGGCTCAACACCTTTTTCCCAACAGATGTCCCCTCATTTGATGTTTTGTTAATGATGATGATGATGATGATGATGGAGAGTGCCGTCTAACATGTTGCTTCATAATCATCTTCATCCTAATGTGCAGTGACCCATTGCATTCTGAAAGGAAGCCTCTGGATTTTTTTCTTTTTAAATTAACCATCTGTAATTGGATGATACAACGATGCCAACAGGGCTTCATTAATTAAAACAGACTCGTCACATTGTTAAATACTGTCGGTGAAATCTTGTGGCTTACTCTACGTCAATTATTAATTTGTGGCTGAACAAACCAAAACAAGATGTTTCTGTTCAGTCATTTCAAATAGTCTCATATGTGAGGGTGTCACGATACCAGAACTTTAGGCTTCATTACGATACTAATATAAAAATGATGCAACTTGATACTCCCTTCAAATACCACAATATGTTATTTTTAACACATGGTTTTGAAAAAATAAGAATACTTTGATGTGTTTTACAACATTGATCATATGAATGAAACTACTTGCAAGTAGTACTTGTATAGCGCAGAGGTGAACATTCAGTGCATTGTTTGTGGAATTGCAAGCAAAAATGTTTGAATTGCTCATATTTTGCAATGGTTAAGAATCGTTTAAAACAATCTGAAGATCCAGACAGTGATCAGGATCACAACTGAAATCTAATAAATTATTCCTTTGGCAATTTCCTTGGAATTTCATCCAAATTTGTCTTTTTTTTTTTTTTTTAACAAATGTATAAGTTAAGAGTGGGTTTGATAGTAAATGTGTTGCTGAACCTGTAAGAAAAGCAGCATCTTTCTGGATGGTACAGAGATGAGTTGGTGCATTAGCAGCTTCAGTCAGCTTTCTCTGACTGTTCCTTATATGGATAAAACTTGGTGGTGAAATCTTAAAACCTTATCAAAAATCTGTGAAAGAAACTGATACTATTAAAACATCATACTGACGCAAGTTTGTCAAACTAAAGGATCACCCAGAGTAGAAGGCACAGTATGATCCCAACTGTTATGTTCTTTCTTTCCTTCCCAGATCAGGTCAGATTCTTCTTTTACCTGAGGAATAAATCCAATCAGTAAATCAGCAAAGATTTCCCAAAAATGTACATGCAATCGAAAAAATGCTAAACACGAGTCTTTCTCTACCCTCCTCAGGCATGCGGGCCTTGGTGAGCATCCTACAGAGCTGGTACACCCTCTTCACGCCGACTGAAGCAACCAGCATCGTGGCGGCCACCGTCATGTCCCACAATACCATCCTGCGCCTCAGCCTTGACTACCCTCAGCGCGAGGAGCTAGCCAGCTGTGCCAGGACTCTGGCCCTGCAGTGTGCCATGAAGGAACCCCAGAACTGTGCTTTGTCCGCTCTGACGCTCTGCGAGAAGGACCACATTGCCTTCGAGACGGCCTACCAGATTGTGATTGACGCAGCATCTACAGGCATGACTTACTCCCAACTGTTCACCATCGCGAGGTACATGGAGCACAGAGGGTACCCGCTGCGCTCCTTCAAGCTGGCCTCCCTCGCCATGACCCACCTTAACCTGGCGTACAACCAGGACACACACCCGGCCATTAACGACGTACTCTGGGCCTGTGCGCTCAGCCACTCTCTGGGTAAAAATGAGCTAGCAGCTATCATCCCCCTGGTGGTGAAGAGTGTGCACTGCGCCACAGTGCTGTCTGACATCCTGCGGCGGTGCACCATGACAGCACCGGGTCTCGCTGGCATTCCCGGGAGAAGGAACTCTGGGAAGCTGATGTCCACAGACAAAGCGCCACTGCGGCAGCTCCTGGACGCAACAATCTCGGCATATATCAACACCACGCACTCTCGGCTGACTCACATCAGCCCACGGCACTACGGCGAATTTATAGAGTTCCTAAGCAAAGCGCGGGAGACTTTCCTGCTGGCTCAGGATGGGCACATTCAGTTCGCCCAGTTCATAGACAACCTGAAACAGATCTACAAGGGCAAGAAGAAGCTGATGATGTTGGTCCGAGAGCGATTCGGCTGACCTTCTCCCTCCTCCACAGGGACACTCTTCTTTGGCAGTAGTTAAACTTATTTCTTTCTATTTAATGTTTTTGAATTCCTTATATTTTTACTTATTATTTTGAGCCATTTGTTGACTAAGTCTAAGTTTGTTTGTCCTGTCTTGTTGTTTTGTTTCTGAAATGTGAACCAGAACGTGTTCGCAGTGTGTTGCTCTAATTGGTTGAGATTGTAAAAAGGGGTAAGTGGCTTGAAATGTCAAAGAAACAACAGCAAACACAAACTTTTCAAGTGTGAAAAAGTCAAACGATTGTGACGGGGGAAAATACAGAGTAAACTTTGTTTTTCAGAGGTACATGAAGTTTTAAAAACCAAAAGCTTTTGTTGAATGGGGTACTTACTTTGTGCCAGAACATTTTCAGCCAGGGGTAACGAGAAGAGGACAAGATTTTTCAAACGTGTCAGAAAAAAAAACACACAGTGTTACTGTTATACCTTGACAGTATTATTTGTCAGCTTTAACTTTATCAGAAATGGCCTCTTGGTTCATTCAGGATGGAGAGAGCAGAGTACGGGACTACGTGTGTTTCATTTAGAAGCCGTCTGTACCAGTGGGTTTATAAACTTGACTTAAGTCACTGTCGACTAGCTCATATCCTCAAAACCTGCTGGTCAGTGTTGTTTCTCAACAATATCAGATTGCATGTTATCAAATCCACAAGCCTGACGTTGACATTATCCAGGCTGTCCTACGTATGGTTGACTAGTTGTGTCTCCATATGCGCATATACGTACAGTATATCTCCTATATGCTTATTAAGAGTAACAGACACAACTGTGGTGAATGGTGTGGTAACAGTTTGTCCAGAGATACCACTGCACTGCTGTACAGCTGTCATTGGCCAAAACCGTTTAAATCTCCACCTCCACTCCACCTTTCACTCCCTCCATCAAGATTTAGTCAATAAGCAATACAAGTCATGTCTGCGCTACATTTTCATAATCTGGTTTTCTTCTTTGTTAGGACACTTTACAGAGGGCTTGTTCATGTCAGTGACTGTAGTTTAAGATTCTTTTACATCATACATTTTTTTCCCCAGAACTGAAGCACTTTTCCTTGTTTCCCAGATCATCATTCCATTTGAAGAGCAGAAATGTGGCTCTTATTCTGGTTCTTTAGGCCGTAGTTCCTACCTCTAAATCCCTGAAATGGTGGCTCTACTACTGGTGTGTCTCCCACCAGATGAAGAAGATTACCCAGATTTAGCTTTCTCCAGCCTAGGAATTCACTGTCTGGTTCTCTGTTCCAGCCATAGCGGGCTGCTCATTTAACAAATGAGTTACCCAGCTGTGCACTTGCTACCTAGCACCAAACCTTGGATTTACACACAGCCAGCTAGTGAATACAGGCAAGACTTCGGCTGCTATAGAGTCAGCAGAGACCCCAAACCTCTGCTAGATGTGTTGTGTTCTTAGCTTGTTCTCTGGCCCAGAAAGAATTTTTAAAAAAATCCATTACCAGTGTTTTAAAGTTAAGAGTTAAACCAATCAAAACCAGTCCAATTTTTAAAATTCCTCCAGTTCCTTGGTGTTGTGATTGAAAAGGTTCATCAAAAGCTACTGAAGCGACTCATTTGTGAATTCCTCTGGTGGTGATCGATACATACTTGTCTTTCTTGGCAGATGCAGAGTGCTAACAGAAGAATTCATTGTGTTTTATGACTTACGCATACATATTCAAAACAACATGCCTTGGCACAGGAGGCCATTTCCTCTCTTTGTGAGGTCTGTGTTCTCTTTTCTCATCCCGCGGCAAATGTTTTAAGTAACAACATAGCAAGAGCTCAAACTTAAATGTCATTGTACAAGCACTTCACACAAATACCTCTTCAGTACGTTCCTGCCTGCCTCAGCATTTATTTATTGATTGTTTGGTGACTCTGTATGACTGAGGGGGACTCGCGGATATAACAGAACACAGCGGACAATTCAGCCCGTCGATGGTGGGACGATGAAAGAAAACCCTTCTCGTATGGAGGAACATTGTCTTGTCTGCTATTACATTCCATGAGAGCTAACTTCACTTACCTTACCACACCCGGGTTAATCAGTCACAACTCTGGGCCATTTTCTTTTTTCATCCATAGCGACGCAGATAGAATGAAAACTTAAAAAAAAAAAAAAAAAAGGAAAACTGAGCAAAAGAAAGAAAAGAGAGACTAAACTCAGTTCTCAGGGACATCACAAAGAAACAAAACAAAAAGTAGTAGCATCAAGCATTTAAGATATTGTAAATATTAAAGTGTCAATTCAGAAAATTGTAAAGTTATAATTATTTATGATAAGTGTGTTATGTGTTGGTTTGTTTTTTTGGTTTGTTTTTTCTTTTTCCTTTCATGTTTTTCTGCTTTTTGCCGAGGTTGTACTTGAACTGTTTTTGGATGAGGAATTTGACAGCATTTTATTTTTATGTAAGAGCAGAGACTTCATGGCATTTCTCAGGTGCTCCTGTGTACATTTCCTTTGTTTGTTTTTGCTATAAAAAACTTTATTGTTATTTGTATTTGATTTTTTTTTTTTAATTTTTGATTTGAAAAAAAATCTGTGTTCCCAAAGGAAGCATGTTATTTACAGTCAAGGACAATGGGGAAGGCATTCACTTGTAACCAGATGAACCTGACTATGCAGAACCACTCCGATGGTCTTGTTGCCTCTTAAAGATGCCCCTGGAAAACTTAAAGGTGGACTAAACCACTGCTAACGAAGGTCATGGGTGGACCCAGCATGCTTGCATTTGGCCCAGTAGGCAGCCAGCGCATGATGCAACATTTAGAGGCAAACAAAATGAAAATAGTGGGGAAATGCCTTTCTGACCGATCAATGTACAAAATTTATTTTTGCTTTACGTCTCTGGTTTTTTTAATCAGGACTCAAGCCGTCGGTGTCTTCTCAGAGGTGTCGAGTCAGTGAGACACACCAACACATAGAGTCTGAAACAGCAACTGTATGAACAAAAAATGTGGCTGACCTCTTATTTATTCCCTTTTTAATTTCTTTATCATCTCCTCCCCCTCCCCACAGACCCAACTGAGTTCACCTAGTCTGTCTCAGTTATTGTTCTTTTCGTCATTTTCAGCAGGTCATTGGCTCTCTCCCTCTGGCAGAGGGGGGATTTCCAGTTTCAAGCAATGAGTCGGTGTGTCAATGAACAACTTTCAGTGCAGCCACTTCCTCTGCTGTTCTTCATTAAGGCACAAGAGACATCCGGGCACCGCAGCAGCAGCTTTGTGCCTGCACTTCTGACACCAACCACACTTGTGTGTGTTGTTGCTGCAACTACAGAATGAGGACAAAGAGGTTGATTTCTTGTCTTGGCTGCTACGTTAGCATGGAAAGGTGGTTTTCCTGAGTCAGGATGAAGGAGGGGAGTAACATTACCACTTGCTTAAATTGGAAACTGGAGCCAGCTGCCATGATGTGATGCATAGCCTGAGAGCATTGTGACAGCATCGTCCCACCCTTGACCTGACCTCTGTTTTCAGTCTGAAGTCACTGTATCAGCCACTTCCTGAGCTTTTTGTTCCCCCACTTGTTTCCTTTGTAGGACAGTACTATTGCTGGTAGAGATGTAGTTCATCTACTGTTTTCCACTTTGTTTTTTTGGATTCTCTCTTAACATATGGGAAAATTTTAAAGTGTTTGTTGCCTCTTTGTGCTACTGATTATTAAAAGGTATTTCCAGTATTTGTTGCCACAAAAGTATGATAGCTTATCATCAACACTTGTTTTTTTTAATTATTTTTAATTTTTTTGTGCAACTTCTTGAGCTACTGTCTATAAAGCGAGAATTTATTACTATTTATGTAACGCTACTACCATTTTATATTGATTTGTGTTGGAATCTCAGTGCTTTTCTATGAATAAAGTGTGAAACACGAGACAAGGATGTCCTATTTACTCATTACTCAGGACCACAACAACTGATTTTTAACAGTAATATCGTTATACTCAAGTATTTAAATTCAATCTGTGTGACCAATTTTTCTTCTTGTCCCTAGAGTCTCCAAGAGTAAATCGGGAGGCAGATCTTTCCGTTATCAGGCTCCTCTTTTATGGAACCAACTCCCAGTATCGGTCCGGGGGGGCGGACTCTAGCAATTTTCAAGACCAGGCTTAAAACTTTTCTATATGACAGAGCCTATAGTTAAAATGCTAAAGTTTAATTACTCTTTAGTTATGCTGCTATAGGCCTAGACTGCTGGGGGAAGCACTAAGCACCTCTCTCTCTCACCCTCCCCCATGCATGTATATCACACCCTGATTTATTACTAACCATGTTCCCCCGTAGTCTTTGTTTCTCCCCTGTCCTCTCCTCTCTCTACCTGTCCTCATTCCACAGGTGGTGAATCATCTACTCCATGTTCCTCCCACCCCTGCTGCTGCCATATTTTTATGTACTGCTAATATCATGCATTATCATATGTTCCTGCTTGCATTTGTGTTGAGTATCCTCTCCTCCTGCTCTCATTCTCTCTCTCTCTCTCTCTCTCTCTCTCTCTCTCTCGTTTGGTCTAGACCTGATCTATATGTAAAGTGCCTTGATGTAACTATGTTATGATTTGGCGCTATATAAATACATTTGATTTGATTTGATTCTTTTACTGCACTTTCACTCTTATTTTCAACATTTTCTGAGCTATACTAACAGAAGTTACACATTATCTTAGTGGCAGCATAAAGCACCACCACAGAAATAATTTTAGTACCTCTGTCTGCACCTTAAAATGAAATGCTTAAGATGCATTTTGCACTTGGCTGTCCTTCTCCATTGACTTTTCCGGGTGTGATTTGAAATCTGGAGTCTCTGAGTAGCCACAGATAGAATGAAACACAAATTAAGCAAATAAAATAAGCCAAGCTTTATCCAGTTTGTACATTTTTGCCAATTTGAGTGTATGAAATACAGTAAGTGTATATACAGACAGACAGCAAATAAATTCTTAATTTCTCAATCTCTTTATTAAGAAATAACCAGAAAATACCTTAAATATGTGGACACGGAAAAAAAAAAAATGTCACAAAATGTCCTCTATATGCAAAAGTCCGTAGTGTGGCCCTTTGCACTCAGCACATCTTGAACTGGTTTGGGGATACTTTCTAGAAGGTTTCTTCTGTAATCTTCTAGTATATTATACCAGGCTTCTTTCAGCACTTCCCAGAGTTCCTCTTTAGATTGGATTAGGATTTATTAATATGAACATTACTATAAAGCTAATAAGAGATATAGTTCACATATGGAAATTAAGATAATGTACTTTATGAGTTAGAAATGTGCTACTTTTGCATTTGAAAGCACTCCCGTACATCCCTTACAAATGTTTACTCTATATAGCTTCTCAGTGTGAAAGCAACGTACACGTTCAGCAACCGAATACTGCACATATGTGTGAGATGTGTGCTATCACAGCTGCTGTTGCACAGTCCTGCATTTTTATCCTGCATCCATCCGCTCAACTTCAGTGCTAAATCAAGCTCGTGGAGGCCGATACATCAATGTTCCATCAATGTTTCACTGTGTCATTTATCAGAATATTTTTCTTCCATCCCTCCTTCATGTTTTCATTCTCATTCATTAGAGAATCCTGCTGAGCCATATGAGCAGGCAATCAGGCTATGGAGAAGTGCTAAGTGTGCTCGTGACACCGCGAGTGTGTGTGAGTGTAGATTGATTGGCTGATGGTCGATGTACAGATTTATATCAATTATCCTGACAGATAGATGGAGAAGTGATTGCTATGTGCTCAATCTTTTTCTTCTTCATTTGTTCTGCATCTCTCTCTCTCTCTCTCTCTCTCTCTCACGATCCCCTTAGCTGTCTCCACTGGCCACGGGACAGATATTGTTTTACTCAGTGTGTGCACAAGTATAGTTTTTAGGCTTTTATTTTGTTCTTCTTACATGTATGACTCCAAGTGACTCTCAATAAAATATCATCCGTTTCAGTGTTTTTCAAAAAAATTGAACATTTAATATATTGTAGATTCAAGTGTAAACTGTTTCCAGCATACAAATATCCTAATTTTTTGGTAATTGCAGACTACAGCTCAACTCAAATTAAAAAAATATTTCTCAAAATATTCTAATATCTCACTGTAAAGGACATAGTCATCGAAATTGAAACAAAAAGGGTTTGAATTTTTTACTTTAAATGTAATAAATATAATATATATATAAATCAAATTACAAAAAAGCGAGAACTTTTAAATCAGAGTCTACTTTTTTTGGATGCACCAATACAGTAATTGTGTATTATGCTCCCAGCACTACCGATTTATAGGTGACTTACAAATGTTTACTCTATATAGCTTCTCAGTGTGAAAGCAACGTACACGTTCAGCAACCGAATACTGCACATATGTGTGAGATGTGTGCTATCACAGCTGCTGTTGCACAGTCCTGCATTTTTATCCTGCATCCATCCGCTCAACTTCAGTGCTAAATCAAGCTCGTGGAGGCCGATACATCAATGTTCCATCAATGTTTCACTGTGTCATTTATCAGAATATTTTTCTTCCATCCCTCCTTCATGTTTTCATTCTCATTCATTAGAGAATCCTGCTGAGCCATATGAGCAGGCAATCAGGCTATGGAGAAGTGCTAAGTGTGCTCGTGACACTGCGAGTGTGTGTGAGTGTAGATTGATTGGCTGATGGTCGATGTACAGATTTATATCAATTATCCTGACAGATAGATGGAGAAGTGATTGCTATGTGCTCAATCTTTTTCTTCTTCATTTGTTCTGCATCTCTCTCTCTCTCTCTCTCTCTCTCTCACGATCCCCTTAGCTGTCTCCACTGGCCACGGGACAGATATTGTTTTACTCAGTGTGTGCACAAGTATAGTTTTTAGGCTTTTATTTTGTTCTTCTTACATGTATGACTCCAAGTGACTCTCAATAAAATATCATCCGTTTCAGTGTTTTTCAAAAAAATTGAACATTTAATATATTGTAGATTCAAGTGTAAACTGTTTCCAGCATACAAATATCCTAATTTTTTGGTAATTGCAGACTACAGCTCAACTCAAATTAAAAAAATATTTCTCAAAATATTCTAATATCTCACTGTAAAGGACATAGTCATCGAAATTGAAACAAAAAGGGTTTGAATTTTTTACTTTAAATGTAATAAATATAATATATATATAAATCAAATTACAAAAAAGCGAGAACTTTTAAATCAGAGTCTACTTTTTTTGGATGCACCAATACAGTAATTGTGTATTATGCTCCCAGCACTACCGATTTATAGGTGACTCATAATCAGTACTGTGCCTGAATGCATCCTGTGTGGACACACTCAAGTGCTCAATTCAAATGAAACCTTTAGTTGAGCTTTTGCACCTTCCAAAAGGGCATGTGTGAATTTTTCATTTAATCTAGAACCAAAATACCTTTCTTAAAGAGACAGTTCACCCCAAAATCGAAACCAAATTTTCACCTGTATTTTGCTATGTGTTTCATTTCAATTGTTTTGGTGTGACTTGCACAGTTTGGGAATGTCAGAAGTTCCAAAAAGTTTTGTCACTGAGGGAACAACGCCAGCTGATGTTACAGCTCATTCGAGCAGGCTGCTTCTCCAGCCACAGATGAAACCTTCAAATTTTTGCCCCTGTCATCTTCTGACTTTTGAACTGGTCTACTATACACTGCACAGTGGAAAGTTCTAACATTGAAGTAATTTAGTCATGCATTTTTGAAAGAGACATGGATCTCCAGGAAGAAGAAGAGGAGCTACATGTTGATTAATCAGAATGGTAAATTTAGTTTCTACAACCTTAAGCCCCACCCCCACAAGTTCAGTTCCTTAGGTTTTCTGCCTCGAAGAACCAGGCTACTAGAATTAGTTTTTTGTAGACTGTCATTGAAGGATTCCAGAACGAAAGCAGAAATCCTCAGCTCTGATGTTGAGTGCTTATTTCAGTCATGATGTGTGTCGTAGTGCATAAAAACAACACCTTACTGACATGTTAACAAGGTCAAAAATGTGATAATCATTGGTATGGGTCTTGAATGTTTATCATATCTATATTTCACACTTCTTGTGAATGATTCCTGTTTCCCTCTGTACAGGGATACGGTTCCTTCTCAGAGCACACAGTAATATTTGTGGATCATCTTGAGTAACAGAGTCATGATTTCTGACAAGAGATATTGCTGCTTTTTCAAACATATTTGTGGCTTTTTGAACACACGAGGCAAAGTGTCACCAACTTCTTTTGAGAGAAGGACATTTCTACTGACGGTAACTCCAAGACTCAGCAGGTACAAATGCAGTTATGATATAGAGTTAAACTATCCCTTTAATATATTAATTTAACTTATTCAGAAGCATGGCGACAAGCCAGGTCAAATGAAAGGACCAGACCTGAAAATCTTTTGCATTCAAGGAGCCAGTTAAGGGGATTCAGGCATCTAGTTAGTCCCAGGTGTCTGTCCAATAGAATGGTCTGGATGGTCTACAGAAACTTCTTGGATGTGCCATGTAGACATGGAGGACGTGGCTGCTCTGCTTTCCCTGCTGCCACTGCTTGGACCCTGTTCGGACTTTGACAAGAAATATCAACTTAACAAACAGCATCATGCCAGCTACTGACCTGTAGGGGATAGACAGTCTGACGTTGAGTTTGTTGATAAATGAACACCTTCATAGTTTAGTACTGGAGAGAGGAACTTTACATGTCTTTACATCCACCAATCGCTTCAGAGAATCCTCTGAAGACAGATTTTTGGCATTCACAGTTTGGTGGGACAGGAAGTTGTCATCAGCAAAGAGTCACAGCTGTCACTGTCTGCATTCGTGTGACGCAGCTCGAGGCCTTCACAGTTCCTCCCTCCATGACCACTATGGTAATAATGGCCATCAGTCTCTGTCACGGCGGGCCTTGTGTGGATGTGTGTGTTCATCCATGCATGTGTTCATTGTAAGATGCATAGTGTTTCTGTTTGTGTGTGTGTGTGTGTGTGTGTGCGTGTGTTTGTTTGGTGGGCGGTCACTGATAAAGCGCTGATAGTGTCCATCCATGGCAGATGATGTACAGCCTGCTGTCTTTCCAGGCAGATTGGATTTTCAGGCCTGCTGATTTGCTGAGAGATGGAGGCTGGACCGAACAAACACACACACACACACACACACAAACATCCACCTGTTCAGTCTACACTTTGGAGGTTACACACATAAAAGGCCGCATTGGCAAAATAATACACAAGTGCGCGCATTGTAATGACTAGTACATGGACAAAAACACACACACACACATACACACACACACACTCTCTCTCCCTCTCTTGCTTGCTCTCTCCTATATCATTCTCCTGCCAAGCCTTTAAAGGCGACCATGTGGAAATTGATCTCCATTTGTAAAGAACACACATTCATTGTTACAACCTCCTCTCTCTCTACCTCACACACACACACACGCACACACACACAACTTGTCACTATGTTCCCAGATGGCCCGCTGACACACCGTCTCTGCCTCTTCAGTCTTACCTGTCGACAATCAGCTGTGATTTTTGTTCATTTGTCTCTGGTATTTACGCAGTGGAGGGGGGAGAGGGGCTGCACAACAAAAGCTTTTTTTGTGTGAGTGCTAGTCTGTTTATGGCACCACAGCAGCACAAAGGGCCGAGATGAATGAAAGCAGGCTTTCATTCGAGGAAGAATTGCTATTTGCCATCAACAACATTAATTCAGCTGCTTTGTGCTCTGTATGTTTTTGTGTGTATTAATAACACTAAGGTCCACTTGCTGCCTCTCATTCTTAATTATTCGGGTGGCTCGAACGCTTTGTCTCTTCAACCTGTTTGACACTGAGGTGTTGAGCGAGCTGATCCATGAAAGAATTGCTTTTAAAGTGTGAAGCATTGATGTTGTGCAGCTGGTGAAAGAGGTCAATGTATGACAAGAAGAGACCACCATTTAATGGCAATGAAAATAAACAGTATTTTATTTCGTAGTTTTCAACCCCTTAAATTTGGGACCCTCTTATGGGAGAGCGCCTTTTTTTTTTCATCATAAGCTCTACTCTAAACTTTCGCCATAATTGTAAAGTTACTCCATCATGGAGCACTAGGAACATTAAGATCCACAAGGCTATACAATACCACAGCATTGAGCAAGTCAAAAGGTTGGAAATAAGATTATTTGCAATCATTTAAATCACTTGCAAGAGTCTGTAGATACCTACAGTGAAACACTTTGGTGTTTTTGAATCAATAACTGTAAAAATACTTTTTTTTTTGCGATCTTTCTCTAATTCCTGTTGCTAACGGTGCACCTCAGACATTGCCAATGTGGCATTGTTTGTTCTGATGTTCTCAAATGACAAACAAATTTGTATAAATTTATTTAAAGTAATGTCTGATTATTTAGCAGACCACAGCATAAATAAACGGAGCGATGTTACTAGGGAAAAAGCGATCTATTTCCTGGGTTCTGACTTGACTAAAGCCCTGTCGAGCTAAACGGTCCAAGTGACTGAATTCGATAATGGAGTCAATTTGAAAGTGGATGTATTTTATGTAAGTTTAGACAATAAAAGACCAATGGATAGGGCTTAGGTTGAAACATATTGGAGTTGTTTGGTCATTTTTAAAAGGAATGTTTACCATTGAAAAATGTCATTAAGCACAAATGAAATTTGTGAAACCACATTTATTTATTAATCTGTCCTCTAAAATTCTTTGAAAATAGTTTACTTTTATTATTATTAACAGGTTAATTAATAGATCTCCAATATAAAAACCCAAGTGACATAAAGTGTGTACAGGTATTCAAATAATTAGATGTCTCATTAAGAACATTTTTCAGATTGAAATCGATATATTCAAATGGGTGTGTGTGTGTGTGTCTGTGTGTGTGTGTGTGTGTGTGTGTGTGTGAAATTCCAATTGTTTGAAAAAAAATCATATTTATCCAGAGCAATGATGAATCTGAGAAATACAACATCAGCAGAAATCAATCAGTCAACAACATGGACTGTATTTTAACTTCTTGACTGGTGTGTTGGGAGGGAAGCCCTGAAATCAAAGCCCCTCCCAACTGCCCCAGTCTGGTCACATGATGTTATGATTTTGTCCGGAATCCTTCACAACAAAAACATCAGCAACAACAACCGGATTTACCGGAATCTGCTTATCTGACGTTCTTAGCTGCCGCTTTGAGAAAAACGCAATTTGAGATTAATTGATCCCCTCGTCATGCAGAAAGCTTCCATTATGATTACAGTAATACAGCACAGTTTCATGTTAAGCAAACTGTCTTATAAGACTTTGTGGTAAACCCTCATTTTCTAAATTGTAAAGTTCATGTTAAGACAAAAGACCTTGTGGGCCGTGGCTGGATGCCCGCTCAGCTTTTCTCAGTGATGGTTGGCTGTGAAGGGATGCGTCAGTCCTCAGCTCTTATTTATAAATTTAACTGAACGGTCTGGTCATCCACAGCTGAGGAAGGACAAACCAAGCTTTCGCATATTCACCTTCATCATGAACTCGCTGGTACCTGAGCCTCTCTCTCCCTCTTTATTTAAAGCACATTTCTTACAGATGATGATTCATGTTCTCAAGCCAGCATGTGCTGTGCTGTTTGAGCTGTTAACTCCTGCAGACCTTCACCACAAATAGGTCTCGCAGGCTTTCAGGCTGGATGGTAAAATGGTGTTCGCACACCTTCGGGTAGGACAATGTCTCACTTCCGTCCCAGTTAAACTCCCATTCACTGTCACATCTCTGGCCTATTTACTGGGCCTGAATCAGTCCACAAATCCTGCAGAAACCATCCAAACAACGTGTTTAAGTGGTGTTTATTTTTAAACATACTTAGTATTTATTTATTAAACCCCGCATGCCTAATGTGTCATATTCTAGCTCTCTGTCTCCAAAACTAGCTCTGACTTGTGGGCCTGAGGTTTTCCTTTGAAACCTGACACTAAAATGTCTGCAGCAAATCTTTATCTGTTATTGTTTGGGGTGGTCTTGTGGGTTGGGTGGTGAGACATCTGCTCTGTCGCATCCCATGACTGCTTGATTGGATCAGGATGGGAATTATGACGGCAGGGTCCAAGACTTAAGCTCTTTGTCCTGTTCCTCGAGACATCCTCACCGGTACTTGTGGTGTGGTGGCGCACATTATCAAAGCCTTGACTGATAGGCTGGTGAAATAAACAAAAAAATCCCCCTCAAAAACAATGAAAAGAATCTTTATTTATCTGGGCAGAAAAATACCAGGATATGCACCTTTATGCTTTTTTAATGATCATAAAGCTTTCAGGATGCTTACAATGTAATTCACAACAAAATAGCATAGCGTGTGCATTTCTCTGAAGGTTTTCTGTAATCA
>KV751329.1:2135756-2149882 GCA_001698575.1 Mola mola | reverse complement strand
TAATTATTAGAAATTAATCACATAATAAAATTTAATATTTGACACTATTTTTGACAATATTTGAGTCAATCAATATACATAAACTTAAATCTTGTTTATTTCCAGACAGCCTACTACACAGACCAACAGATGAGTGCACAAAACACAGAGTAAACATAGTTTATTCCAGAAAACTGGAAATTCTGACCATAGGAAAATTACAAAGTATTGATTGACTTCAATTGCTCCTTGTTTCATTTCGTTTTCTGCCGCTTATCCAGGTCCGGGTCGCGGGGTCAACAGCCTGAGCAGGGATATCCGGACGCTCCTCTCCCCGGCCACTTCCTCCAACTCCTTCGGGGGGACACCAAGACGTTCCCAAGCCAGCCGAGAGATATAATCTCTCCAGCGTGTCCTTGGTCTGCCCCGGGGTCTCCTCCCGGATGGGCATGCCCGAAACACCTCCCCAGGGAGACGTTCAGGAGGCATCCTGACCAGATGCCCAAACCACCTCAACTATCTCCTCTCAACAATTGCAATTCAATTGCTCCTACTCTTCAAATATCCTGTATTACAAACCAGACTGAGCGAAAATCTTTGTTGCAACGGACTAAAAAGTTATAAATGTTGATTGTCATAGATTTTTGTTAGTGAGTCATTCCATATACATGAAAATAATCCCATTTCAGTCCTCTGCGCAGGCATCTCCAAGGTGTCTAGAGGTGGTCTTCTTCTGCACGCTCACAGAAAATGATTGGAGTTTCCACTCATCATCTATAGTATGAGCTATCACACCTAGGTAATTTTTGTTGCTAACAGAGGTCCAGTGATCCCGTCAGAACCAAACCCTGTTTTAGTTCCCTTTCTTCTTGATAAAACTGCTGAATTTTTTTCGACATTGTCTTTCTGGACGGCAGTTGGTAATTTGCCACAGCAATCCATCTGCCAGTGGATTGGTCAATTTGTCCGACGTGGTCCTTGACATTTTGATTCTAAATCTGAACCCCGACTTGTGGTTGAGTGTCAGCTGGCGAAACTGCTTGCTTGTACTAGTAATGTTATCATCTTTAGTGTCTAAGTTAATGTTACCGACCTGTGCGTTAGCCCCAACCTGTTTGTTTCGTGTTGCGATGGTAACTAAGGGTGGAAGTGCCCCTGTGATAAACAAACTCCTTCCTGCATAAAGTGCAAAGAACAGCATTTTTGTTTGAACTTCCATCTGGAAGTTTTTTTTAATTTAAATTTCCCTTCCAACAGTGCAGTTTCATTTTTATCATGGCTTTGACGTCACAATTAGCGTCGGAATAATCTGTGTGCCTGGAACTCGTGCACTGAGAAAAACGTTCAGTGTTGCAAATTTAAGTGTGATTAAAATGTGTTAATTCATTCAAGGCATTATTTTTTATGTAATTCATTATTCGAAATTAATTAAATGAAGTCCCAGACCTAATATATAGAAATTTGAATGCATTAAAAAAAAATAAATAAATAAAACAAATCCCCACTTGCCCTCTGTGGGTGGTCTTTGTCCTTCAAGCCCAAGTCTTCTACTGCACAGTGGCTTAGCTGTCCCCTGGATTTTGCTTTTCTGGACAGAGATCTCAGATGTTGTGCATGGGATTTGTTGGAGCTGCTATCCCAGTTTGGGGATCACAGCCCTGAGTGCTCCTAGCACCACGGGCGGCACTGATGCCTTTACTCTCCACATTCTTTCTAGGTCCTCTTTCAGCGTTTGGTATTTTTCAAGCTTCTTGTGTTCCTTCTTCCTGATTCTTCTATCATTTTGAATAAAGCTCAATGGTTAACACAACAGACTTTGGTTCGGGTGACCTGGGGTTCCAATCCTGGTCAAGGGCCTTAGAAAGAATCCATGTGGGCCCTTTGGCAAGGTCCTTAATGCTACCCACCATACCTCTGATATGAGTGCAATCATATATAGGAGAGCTATACCGGGTCATATGTCACTCAAGTCAACAAGATTCGTGTAAGGTGTTGAGGAACCAGGGCAACCTGATGAGAAGTGGGCTAAAAAATAGGGTGAGCATCACATCCTCTGCTTTAAATGTGCTTCCTAATACTAGATTTTGGAAGTTTAATCAGTTCTGTTTTCCTGAGAGTGTTTTCCTGTTTAACCAAACTGTTCCTCGTGACATTTTAATATATAATAAATGAAACAATTGTCTCAGCAGCTGATGTCTCATGTTGCACTGAAAACTCACTTGTTAAAGTTAGGTAGAACCTCATCAGTTTTAGATATTCACTTCATGTCGACTTGGGGTGTGTGTGTGACTTCATGGTAGCTGTAAACCAATGGCTATTCTTCAGGTCCTAACTGTGTTGCCTCTCTAGTAGTCTGCTTATACCACTCAGCAATCAGAGCTGCCTCTCATTCCCCATGTGTTTCCTTTTGGGCAGCTACAGGACTCCGAGAGCAGTAATTTAATGTTCATATGCCTTTTGATCCCTTTGTTCAGAGTCAAATTCAAAAAAAAATATTAATCCCAATGGAGAAGTCATTACTGCAGTCCATTCAACCCATATATATAGAATAAATAATACATAAAGTAGGAGATGACAGATCAGTGTTGCAGACAAAATCAAAACAAGTTCGGTAAGAGTGGGGGATTACCTTAGGTAGACTACTGTTAGCTTTTATTAGCTTGATAGGATAAAGAAGGAACCGAGGAGTTTGTATAACATTTTGTCTTCAGTAGAGGCATGTAGTAGAATCTGAGGGCACAACTAAAAACTCCCTGAACAGTGCATGATCAGCTCGACACAGTATTCCTTTTGCTTTCTTGACCACCCTCTTCCACCAGAGAGCACAAAGGTCTATTTGTTGGACTCAAATGATCCTGAATCAGACCTTTACAATGCTGTTTTTTTACTTTCACAGTCAGACCTTTGAACCGGACTCTTAATGAAAGCTTTATTGAAAAAAAAAAAAAAGAAAATAATCACATAAAATTCTCTTGCAGATGCCAAAAGTTGAGCATCCTCAGCAAGGGTATTCTTTGTTGCCCACTCTTGACAATACAGTCAGTGTTCAAAATTAATTTAAGATGTGAATATAACTGTGTAAAAAAGTGTTTACTTGTGGGTTTTTGTTTGACACTGCACTTCACTGCATAATTAGTTACACCAGTCCAAGGCAAACTTGGACAACAATCATGTATTTTGTTTGCATATGGGAAATCTTACATCTTTTTCTTCAATTCATGGGAAATTGGAGCAAAAACAAAAATGCTGAATTTGTATATTATTAGAACAGATTGATATGGGCAGAACTGATGATTACATCTAGCAATCTTCTTCTGCAACAGCTATTTTATCTCTGGTGAGTTTTTTCAACCACCTACGCATCGAATTCTGTTCTACAAATTAATTCAATAACTCTGTTCTTTAAAACACAAACTCTACTTAAACTAAATACTAAAGGGCCCCAAACTAGAGATATGGAAAGATCGGTTGGAAATCTTCCTAAAGTGGTTGTAACGATGATGATGTTACCATTCAGGGTATCCATGCTGGTTCAAATGTATCACTGATGAGAAACAGCTATTTTTTGAAACACTTTGGAAATAATGGCACAATGTTAAAGGACATGAGCTTGACTACACATTCCACACCTGGGCTTTGTCTTACTACAGGTTAAAGTGGAGCAGATGAAACTCCCTAAACTGTGATATTTTAGTGACTAAAGACCAATGCTTGACTGACTGTTCTAGGCATGAACATTATTTCACACTGTTATGCAGAGGTGGATCATTATTAGCCTTAACTGGTCTTTCCACAGGTGAACCATAACGCAGAGCCTGGGCCATGGGCATCTGTACAGCTGGGTTTCCCAAATCTGTGCCAAACAAGCACAGTTTGCAGCTTCACATGGGTCCATTGGCTATGTTCGCACTATCAGCCGTCATCCTTTACAGATTCATGCTTGGAGTGAGATGTTGGTGTGAGGCCAGGTCAGGAGTGAATGGTAAGGACTGCCAATACCTGCAGAACATCTAGAGGTATAAGTGAAGTTTTGGTGGCTCAAACTTTATTTACAGTACATTAAAACCTTACAGAAATCCGAAGCTAGAAAAGACATTAATCATTGACCCAGCAGATGTCATACAAGAGAATGATGTGTGTATGAGCTGCGTTGGAGTAGCAGTGAGTGAACTTGGACCAGACTAAACCTAAGCCTGGTAAGCTGTATGTCTTTCCTGATTTAACTAGCCTCCATTTATTATCAGATGGGCATGAGACATTGCATGCTTTGTTGCAAAAGAGGGAAAAATTTTCATTGCACATGAGGATTACAGACCCCGCTGATGATACCCCACCAGCGTGGGAGCATTACAGGTAAAATTCACAAATAGTTAAAGAACTTGCTTTAAATTATGTTAAACATCATGATGCCTAGCTTCAGCCCATTGGCATTTCCAACTGTGCAAGTTCACAACAAAGATGGAGCATTCATATTTTGTGTGAATTATCGCAACGTTATTGCAGTGCCCATAAAGTTGCTTATCCCCTCCCAAGAAGAGAAGAATCACTGTAGAGCCTGGGCCACGAAACTACCAAACAGCTGCAGTCCTTTCTGGACTAAGCGATCTATTATAGATTTGTGAAGGACAAAACTGCCAGCCTATTAAAACAAATCTTAGTGGGAACAGCCCAGAACCTGAAGAACAGGGATAGCCTGTTCATCACTTAATTGAACCCAGCATTTAACGATGACTTTAATGCTCTAAAAACTCAGCAACAATCTTGGTTTATGCTGATTTTTCACCCTTTCTTTTATTCTCTTCACTGATGACAGCAAAGAATTAGGAGTTGTACTTGTCCAAGTTCTAAATAAGACCCTGATGCTCTTGAGCTCAGCTAAACTTGGTAGTGTGGAGCACAGCTGGCAGTACAGCTGACAAGCTTCACATGTGAGAAAGTGTAGACCAGGGTGCATTAATCAGTGAAGTGATACATGTCTCCTGTCTCCCATCAGGCGCAGCAACCTAGGAAACAGAAGAAGGAAGAGAGGCAGTGGAAATCCCATAATTTGCACAGGTTGGTGTACACGTGGCCAAAACAATGTGTGGGAATAGAGAAGTCCAACATGGACAACTCTAAGTACCTGTTCGGAGTGCCCTTGTTGATTACTTCAGATATTGTATATCATAACTATTTCTATCTGTACACTGCAATCCATCTTTGCATCATCACCAGTGCAACGTCTTGAAGGCAATGATCAATGACCAACTGAACAGGTCAGGTGAGATATACTTATTAAGTGTATAAAATAATAAAGCTTCCACTAACCACATATCATCCTAATGTCACTACATACAATGTCACTATTTCCTCCTTCTACTGTGTACATTAATAATGACACAAGTTGGACCATAGATTGCAAACCAACATATTGGCACTTAATACATTTTTAATGCTTTTGTTGGCATTCCAATCCTAAATCTTATTATTTATGTCCACATTGAATGAGACTAGGGTCATAAATTACCCCTAATTTACCGTTTATATCAAGACATGAAACGTGTCACAGTATGTAGGCTAATGCTGCAGTTGTACAATTTTGAAATATAAAAGCATTAATTATGGCTCAGGATGAGTGCCCTGCAATGCAGCCATTTAGATAACATGAAAAACATGCTATATTACTCTGAAGGCGGCGACATAATGACAAAATATTTGCTCACAGCAGCAGTTGTCAGAACACAGCAAAAGAAGTCAGTGGACTTCAAAAATATAAACTTTTACTGTAAAAACTGAGCGCTGAGAAATCTGTAAGTTGTTTTAATAGCTACTTCTACATGCACCATTTTTTTCTGTTTAGCCACATTATTTATACTGACCCAGCAAAGATTGTTGTTGCAATTTAAAATTCAGTTATATTCAGTCCACATATTTAAATTCTACAAGATATGACTCTAGTGTCAAAAGTGAAAATAAAACAAGTAAATGCTCTTCTCTTTTTAGCAATGTTGTGCAAATTCTCCCCTGTACCCCAGAATATTCAACATGCTCATGTAATATCTATACCAACACAACACTTTTTTAGTAGCCACAATTTGATATATTCTCGCAAGCTGGCATCAAAGCAAGCAATAAAGAATTATATTATACAAATGTGTAAAGAATGAATCATATATACATATATATATACAAATTACAAAATAAGTGTTTCCATGTATAATCTTGAGTGAATGTGAAATGTCTTTACTGATTGAAAATGTCTCTCTCTATGGCTGTTGCTGGTACTGTTCTTCTGTGGCTGTGTAAAAGTCATCCAGAACACTCTGCATGTAATCAAAGGTGGGCCTGTCTTCAGGTTTGTGATTCCAGCACGACATCATGATGTCATACAGCTCCGTGGGACAGTTGTCGGGCCTTGGCATCCGGTAGCCACGCTGCAACGAGGATATCACTTCTCCTTTAGTCATGCCTGAGGACAGCATGGGAAGACATGCCAGGGTGAAAGACAAAAACACAAGCAGAATGACAGCATGTATAGTTTGTAGTAATAAAAGTAATTTTCTCACACCTGTTGTGACGAATGAGCGATGAAGTAATGAAGTGGTGGCAACAGTAGACTGAGTTATAAAGTCAATATGATACAGGGAATCTCTTGATTCGTAAAACAGTTTGTTCTTCATGTTGTACATGTTAAGTCTCATGAAATGACTTTGTGGTGAATTTATGCAATACAAAACAATCTGACTTTACTCAACAATAGTGGTTGTCATAATAAATTCTTCTATACAGTTCAGACAATAAAAATCAACAGTAGAGGGCAGTGCAATGTTTCATAAATCGAAGGTTAAGGATTATCTATGACTCAAGCGCAGTATCAAGTCATCGGAGTTTTTTTGACTAGGGTGGCTGAACACACACACACACAAACAACATAAGCATTCATCTAGCATGATTCATGACATCATCAGGCATGGAGTAGACTCACGGTCAGATCATTTCAAATGTTCAGTTTGTTAAAAAGCAGATCACTGACACAGACCACATCTGTTAATCAGTAACAACCTACAAGTGTAGAAAGCAGCATTTCTGTGGAACTAATTCTATCGACCAAAGAAGATGCAGCAAGTGAGGAGTGGGCCAGTGGACTGTTTATTATCAGCACAACAGCATGAGGACCTACCTGCGAGGCACAATAAGAAGAAAGACCTTCATGTACATTTTTCCAAACCATTAGTGAAATGGCAGTACTCCAACAACCAGGAGGAGTTCAGACTCCAGACAAGGGTAGAAAACAAGACTCCAAAAGGACCTGGATAGGCTCAGTGTTTCATAATAGGAAGTAAAGCAATTGTATGAAACAGAGCTTATCAACACTCTTCAATGTCAGCTTGAAAGAGCCACGAGGGAACTTGAGGAGCATATAAAACTTTTAACATCAACATGAGAAGCTGCATGAGACACCTGCATTGCAGCCAGAAGAAGAAGCTGAGCTCCTGTTGGGGAGGTAAAAGGGAAAGCTTCTTAATTGGGTCAAGTTTGTAGACAGTAAGGACCACCTAAAGTATGAGAATGAGAGAGATACATATACTCGTTGACAGCCTTCAGCGTGAGCTTTAAGTTAATCCGGGAAAAGAATGTCCAGTTAAAACTATTTAAACAGAGTCAGGGCAACTCCACAGCTGAGCTTCGGGCAAATAATACATGGAAAGGCCCTTTTTTCTTTATAAAACACTGTACGAAATGGAACTCATCAATGCCAACAGCATTCTGACTCCCTTCAGCATGATCTTTTGGCAAGTAAAGATCCAGTAGAAGAAGCTCTTTCAAGAACAACTGGAAGAGCTGCGACAGACATGTATAGTAAATGCAGCCAGTATCCAAACGTTAGCCCTCGAAATCCAGGGGGAGAAAATCCCAAAGACAAAATGGCACCAAAGAGAGGAAGAAGGAGTAAACCTGTCACATGCCCAACCATCCGTCAGTGTCAAAATGAACATACAGAGATGACCGAATCAGCTTGTCTCTGTTGTTAAAGGACACACCACAGCCCTTGTCTCATTTGTTGCAGATGGTCAGTGAGGTCTGTGGATTGTCCTGACCAACAGGAACATGGAATTCATTCACCAATAAAAACTGAAAGATAACTTATACTCTTGCTAGCACTGTTGTGAAGCTGCACTAAGACAAAGCCGTATTTGAAGTGAATGTCAACATCATAATGCTAACACTTTCGCAAGAACAAGGCTGATATGATAATGCAACACAAATTTTTTCACCACATTCATTTGCATATACATTCACTTATTATTGAAGCAGTTACAATTATTTAATTGCAACGGGTAACTGACTGTAACAGGACTGTAATAAATATAAATTAATTTTGTAGAGCCCAAAATCACAAATCATGCTGCCCTCAGTGGGCATTACAGTCTGTATAGTGAACAACTTGATGTTAGTAAGGAAAATTCCTCCAACAAGCCTTTTAAAGAGGAAAAGCTCTGACCATGAGTGACCTATTTTTGTTTGATTTGATCTTTTGAAAGTTCAGTTAAGTCAGTTATTTTTCCCATCCAACATATTCTTATTGCAGGATAAATGTAAAAGTATGTAACATTTTTTTTTACATATGACATTGAATGTAATTAATTAAAACAAGGCTAAAAACATATGCTATTGGGCTTGTGAGTAATAAAATACAATCAACGAATACATAAATGTGTTATATGTAAACTGTGGTATATATTAAAGAGACTTTACTAACTGTTTACCTGGATAAGGTATTTTCCCATAGGTTATAATCTCATAGAGCAGAACTCCAAAGGACCACATGTCTGATTTGATGGTGAAGGAGCCATAGTTAATGGCCTCTGGAGCGGTCCACTTAATGGGGAATTTGGCTCCTGTGGAAGACACACACTTTACAATTACAATTTCTCCTGGTTCCAGATCAGTGAATATGTCTTATGACATATTCTCTGTACATACAGTGTGCATCATGGCCAGCAGAGGTGCTCTCTGTGTGCAGAAAATTGAAGTGAAATAGGGAGAGAAAAGTCTGGTTTGTCACACAACACAGTGATGTCTCAAAGAGGTTGTCGATTGGGCTTCTAGCTCTCTCTTCTCCTTTAAATATATCGCAACCATTTAGCCATGGAGTCAGCCCATTTTGTGACAGGAAGAACCTCTCCCACAACACAAAATGAAGTCACGCGCACAAATTTTACCTTCTCTGGCAGAGTATTCATCGTCCTCTATGACCCTTGCCAGTCCAAAATCAGCTATTTTACAGATCAGACTCTCTGACACCAGGACATTAGCCGCTCTCAGGTCTCTGTGAATGTAATTCTTCTTCTCTATGTACGCCATGCCCTCAGCAATCTGTAAAAACAGCGCAAGGAATAACATGAAAAAAGAAATGTGAAAAATGAACACAATCATGACACTGCTGTGCATAAATTATATGAGAAGCATCGTAGAGCGTGCATTTACTCCAACTCTAGTGTGTGAAAGACGATTAGGAAACATGGACTCACTTTGACGAGGCAACTATTGTAGGCGCAACGTACTGAGTTCCTGACAAATTTCTCTGCGGGACCAATGAACTATATCATATCCTATCATACTATATCACCTTGCATTGCGTCGTGCTCTATCATATCGTATTGAATCAAACCATGTTGTATGTCTGTGTAGAGTCTTACACAAACAGCTACAAATCTAGAAACCAAATGAGACTGTTCAAAACTCCAACTCGCTGCTTACATCATCTCAAATATTTAGCTTTTCTTTGTCCCTTTCTTTTTTCTTTAAAATCACTGTGGTTTAACTGTTTAACTGCCTGAATGATTATTCGTTGAACTAAAAGGGATAATAATAATAATAATAATAAATCCTGAGCTTATTTGTATTTTCTTTTTCTCCTTAAGACAAAACAAGGAGGAAAATCCATCCAGCAAATCCACTTTAGTGGCCTACCCACCCATGAAATGGGATTTAATTTTTAAGCCTCATATCTGTGCTTTTGGTTGTTGTTCCTCCATTTAGTTCAGCAGTGGAAACAGTGAAGTGACATCTGTTTCACAACCATGAATGAGGGCGAACTGCAACAGTAGACAGTGTGATATGGTCAGTGCGAAAACCACCTGCGCTGTGAAGTCGATGAGCTTTGGCAGTTGTAAATTGCCCCCTGTGTCACTCTTCAAGAAGTCTAGAAGGCTCCCTGGAGACAGGACAAGAACAGGAAACAATGTCAGTGCCTCACATGTTTACGTCCATGCGTGCTTTGGTGGGCTGTGAACGTATTTAAGTTGAGTAAATGTTAACTGGCCAAACCCTTTTAAATGCTTGTTTCAGTTTTTTTTGGTCAGACAGTGCACTATGTCTACCCTGCTTATCTATGTGCAATAACAATCATTGTGTAATCACATGAATGCTGACGTAGCCGTAATAATAATGCTGAATGCATTAGTACAACATATTCTGACAGAAAATAAAAGCGTTCTTTAATAATAAATGTGACAAAGCCAGGTTGGTGAGGATTGTGCTATGAATTCGAGGGTTGAGCATGAACCTTCAATATGGGAGACTGTTGTTTGTCTCTGTGTGCTAAAAATAGACACTTTCACAATGTTAAACTCATCTCAAAAAGACCTTTCTGACAGAAAGCCCTGAGGGCAAACTCCGATGTGCATTGCCAACACTTCTCATCCCAGGTTGTCACATACGGATGTTTTGTCATTTGCCCTTTATGTGTTATCCAGACACATATACTTTTTATAAATAAAAGTTGCCATGACTAAATGTTGATATCTGATGAGCTGGGGTGAATGAGGGTGAAAAGGTGTATTACACTCAAGGAAGGTCCCCCCAGAAATGTTAAAAGTAAAGCTCATTCACCGTTTGCCATAAATTCAGTGATGATATATATGGGTTCTGTCTTGGTGACGACAGCGTAGAGCCGCACCAGCTTGTCGTGCTGCAGCGTCTTCATGACGTTGGCTTCCTCCATGAAGGCTTCAACTGTCATGGTGCCTGGCTTCAGCGTCTTCACTGCAACTTTGGTTGTGTTGTTGTAGTATGCTGGATACAAAGAAAACAAATGAGGAGTTTGTGTAATTTGCAAATGATACATATATTTAATAAACTGTTTTCAGAGTCATTATCCCATTTGCTATGTTAAAGTTAAAAACAATAATGCAGGATATAATGCTGTATTTGCTGTTTACAGTTCAGTGACTACTGAGAAAAACACATCTGCAGTGATACTGCACCAACCCCGTTTCTTCAGCTGCAGTCTGCATTCAATACTACATTTTGCAGATATGGGTGCTGATACAGATACCAGAGGTTTTTTTTATCCTGGCAATGGCGGTTATCATTGGTACTTTATTTGGTATATTGCATATTAGGTTTCAGGTGAACTTCTTCAGTGCTGAGCAGGTGGTGACAGTTGCTGGGTTCAAATTCAGCCAAAACTTGCTGACTTTCTTTCAAGCTGAATGGCAGGACAAGGAGACTGAGGATCTCATCACGATATCTGTTCTCCATCAATAAAATGCACCTGTGTAAATTGTCCATAGCTTATACCACCACTATGGGCCACTCCTATCACAACACTGACACCCACTGCCTGCCATCTGCCTCATACAAGGTAATTTGCCACTTGTCCAAAGTGCAACATGCCATTCAATGAGAGATTGCCCACTCAAGTCGGTTACGTTGGCATACTTTATTCAGATCAAGAGCCCTGTCATGCCGACGAGCACAACAACAATCAAAACAACTGACAGCTGACAGCTGAGGTCCCCACACATACACATGTCACACATATTTTATCAATTCAAAATCAACTGGTAGGGGTTTTTCCTCTCTCAACTCCTCATCACCCATTGTGTCACGGAAAATGAATGAACAAAAAAAAGTCTTGGACGTACACACACTGCTATAACTTATCATTATCAGTTTTAATCAGTTGACCCTGAAACCATGCATGGGTCTAGGATTTTGTTTTATCCCAATAAAAGCAGTTATTCCAAAGCTGATCACAAAAAAACAAAATTCCTAATGGCACCATTCTGGATGTGACATTAATGTATACTTCATTATAACTTTATATTCACCAAAAAAATGCACTGTCATTTGTAATTTGCTCACCACTGACATCCATAAGCTAATTGAAGACAGTGTTGTACATGCAATATAAGCTTAAGTATGTGTTGTGTGCTTCTGGATCTATCTGTGGAACAGTTACGTCACATCCATTGAAATAGTCCTCGAAGTTCATTACCTCAGCTACCAAATAGTGAAAGTTGCTTGTCTCTATCTCTATTGCAAGGAAACATTGGCTGAGCAAAGTTTTTCATTTGTGAGATCCAGAAGAATCCCAGGATCCAGATCAATGTTCACCATTTGGTATGGAGAGTAAACATAGTAAAGTTTATTTGTTGCCTTTTGTAACAGCGAACACATCAACAAAACACATGAAGGTAATAACCTCCCTTGTAGAGATAATGATAACTGGGCAGCAGCTCTTAGTACAAATCAGTACAATACAGTACAAATGCAAATATTTTCTGATCACGTTCTTGGGGTCTCTTGTCTCTTGTGACTTGGTTAACATTTCGATTTCAAATTGGATTATGAACGGATTAGCTTTTTCTCTCTCTCTAGTTTTGAGCAACATTATTTGTTCACAAAGGCCTCTAGAATTCAGATCAGACAATCCCAGAATGGAGCATCTGTGAAATCGGGATCATAAGTATACTTGATGTTGTTTTACTTTGCACATTGCAGCTTTTTGGGCTGACAGTACACTGTATGAACAAAGCATCAGATATCAACTTCATGAAGTGTCACAGTATGAGCCCAGTAATGAATAGGAAACCTTAACGATCATGTGCCATAGAAAGACAGAAGTGTGTGTGTGGGAGTTCCAGACAGCGAGAGAGAGAGAGAGAGAGAGAGAGAGAGAGAGAGAGAGAGAGAGAGAGAGAGAGAGCGAGAGGTGGAATAAATGAGTACAGAGGGCAATTATGAGTTTGGAATCAGGTGAATATCAGTATTTTGGTTAGTTTGGACTTTCCCTCATGTTTAGACATACTTGGTGCTATAAGGTCATTGGGGTTGATATTATTTTTTTGTATCCAAGTCCTATTTTTGTCTTTAAATTAGTGGAAGTGGCTGCATTCGGTGTGAGAGAATTTCCAGTTTCCTCTTGCCTATGATTACAAAGCATGGAAACACGTCACAACACTACAGTGAAGACAATCTCACATTGAGTATGTACTGTATACTGTAGCTTGCTGTCACCCTTTCTTTTATCCAATGTCCTTGCCTTGACTGGACTCTACACAGATCTCAAAGACACATTCACACAAACATCAAAACATAATAATTGTTAATACTGTTTATACATGCAACGTCTCGCAATGTCCTTAATTTTGTTCAACGGGTGATATAAATAGAAAATTTAATGTATATAGTGCGTGGCTTCACCAAACTTCTGATGCAAATCTCCCTCCAGGCTCTAACATTTCCTACACAGATGATCGAACTGACAACACATGGGTCACACCTAAATGTGGCACCATTCTTTTCTCACACAAATATGTATAGAAACATTTTAGCACAGTTTTAGAAGATAGCTAAGTTTATGTAACACACCTAGTGGGTAACAAAGCAGGGCTAAATTTTCAGATTTTAAAAACGTCAGACCCAAACAAGATGCATAACCCTTCACTCAGCCATCAGAGTCAAGCATCTGCACAATATTTAAAAGCACTAGTACATGTTTCTTGACTTACGTACTGAATGAAAAACCATATTTCACGTACAACCCCATCCTGTCCTACACAGGTTCAGGATTTTGCCCCCACTTAATGTATATAAGCTTCCCAGCTTTTTAACCAATGCTTAAAGCTTGAATGTGTGTTTTGTTGAACTTGTGAGAAATTGTGGGTTAATTCCACAGCAGTGCGGGTGGGATTTTTTTGAGTTGGGGCAACTTGCATGCAACATTATGAAAAAAACAGCAATAAACATGTGGTACAGCTGCACCTTTTTTTTCTTATAGCATAGTCAGCTTTATTTCAACACCTTTGTCAGATGACAATACAATGTAATGTCTCATGGTTTGTATATTCTAATGGTATGCTGGGCCTTTTTTCTCT
>KV751329.1:2114160-2129709 GCA_001698575.1 Mola mola | reverse complement strand
AAGAGCGAGGTAGAGAAATAGAGAGGCTCAGTGTATCATTGGAAATCACCATCATCATCATCATCAATTTATCTTTTTTGTATCATTGCACTTTGCTAGCTCTGGCAGACTTTAGCTAACATGTTACATGTGATTTTAAAATATAACTGTAATTAAATTGAACCATTTGGCTGAAGGCCGCACAGATGATGCTCTGAGGCCCTGTTCCAAGTGACATAATGACTGCTTAAGTCATTAACACATGTGAAATAATATTTTGTTACATCAGAAAGCGATATGAAAGTGCCATAAGTCTTTCAGTCATCAGAAAACTGTTTTAGGACCATCCAGAAATGTTGACGGAGCTCCTCCTATCATGTTCTCAAAATATTCTCAATTCTTGAACCCTTCTGAGAAATTAGTTTCTGAAAGATAGTAAAAGCATACAATAATGGACAAATAACAGTGTGCAGAGTGAGGATAGAAGCGGCAAACCCCACGATTCTCCCCCCATACATCAATATTTCACTCAACTGTTCCAATGTCCCATCACAGCCCATTGTCCATACTGAATATTTATCTGCACTTTTATTTTCTGTATATTTTTTTACACATTTTGAAATTCGCAGGCAGAAACACACAGGATCCATACAACCAAAGCTGGGCTCCACACACCGCTGTTAGTTATTAGCAAATGTAAATCATATTCATAAAACAACAAAATAAAGTTTTCAAAATTCACACCATGAAGTGCCCGAGAGTCCCAGTACTGTGCTGTACTTTTAAAACCACTTTAAACAGGAAGATATTTACTCATCCCAGTGTCATCTGCTCTATAATACACCCTCACACGCACCTTTCTGAAGTCCAAATTCATCAAATACATCTGTTTCAGCAATTACAGTGGTTTGCAAAGGTTATTTTGTGTTTGTGTGTGAGCATTATTTAACATTGAGTGTCCCTCTGCTTTAGTAAAGTGTGATTAGAAGGTTTTTGCTGTCTAACAGATTCATTCTATAAATATATTTAACAACTTTTGGCAAATTGTGATTTACTTCTGCAAAATATTCTGCATTTACTTCCTCGTTATTAATCTCTTTTTTTCCCACTGACACAAGCTGTACTTTTCCCTTCTCTGCTTATTTTAGACTGTCTTTCTATATTCTGCTCGGTGAAGCCGGATGTAATGTTTAACATTTAAACTAATTGAGAGAATAATTACTTCTATCTAGTCTACTAGGGATATCATCCTTTCTATGATGTGATTTTCTGTTTTCTGGATGTTGTTTGAAGCTCTAGTTAAGGCTCAAAGTTGAATTACCAGTAAACTAACTGTACAGTCTCCCATCACTTTGTAGAGGACTGGAATGAGCCGGATATGCAGGGAGGAGAGTCATGTGACAAATATGCATTATGTACATAACACGTTACCACTTAATATTTAAACCTGATGCTGTGTTTTTGAAGTTGTTGCTGCTGTTTGTGCTGTTGGTGGCCTAAATTTGTTGCAGAAGCCAGAGACCGCCGTATCCTCAAACACATAGCAAAGACTATGTGTAAAGTGTGCAATATGTGACGCTCCTCTCTGAGTTGCGGAAACTATTGTGAAGTCAATATTTCGAATATTTCTTTTCTCAAGTGGGGTTTAGGTTAAGTTCTTCCTTGTTGCATTCTGTGTATACTCTGAGCCCACTGCAGTATTTTAGTGTCACTGTACTGTAGGCAATTTTTTACTTTTATTTACTTTTAGTTGTTTCGTTACCAAACTGCCAGGACACATTGTTGAGGGCAAGTAAGAAATCTGTTGTATACCTCTACCCTTCCCAACATTTTTGTCAGAAAAGGCTACATCACCCTCGTCATTGTGCCTTGTTATGCAACTAATTACCCAGACATGTACACGTGTTACACATATAAAAGCTGATAGCTCTACCTTACAGCTGTGCTTTTCTTCTCTTCTGCTTTTCTGTTTGTAGTGAATGGTTGAGAAATACACACATGCTAAATAACTGTGTTGAATGATTCTCGAAGAGGCAGGGCTGTACAGAAAAAAACTGGACAGGGCTAACCTGAATATGATGCAAATGATTTTGCAAGGATGGTGACAGTGAAACTAAAGGAGGATGATTGCCATGTTCCCCATTTCAACACGTTCAACAGCAAAGCTGATCTGCTGCCGTTTATAAGGGGTAATAATTGTGTTTAGAATCTTGTTGGCTGGCAGAAGTTAGCACACAGTACAACTGAGGCCAGCATCAGTAGTTTTACTGGCTGTTGATAATAAGCTGTCTAAAATTTGAATCTTATGGATCAAAGTTATTGAAGTCAGTATAGTTCAGTCTAAACAAGTGATATGAATGTGAACTCTATTTGAAACTCATCCAACAGGTTTTGGGTCATTGGGTCACCAAAAACCACAAAGTTAATATCACTGTGGCACGAGGATAACGTGTTAGGCAATCACTGAAATCATAAATCATTTGGTATGGATTTGGTCCAGTCAACCCAATAGACTTTAATTTCACCGGTCAGTTGAAAAATTTTCAAACAGAAACGTGAACCTGAATGTCTTTACATTAAATTTCGCTTTGGACAAAATGTACTCAGTCACAAAACTGGCACGTTTGTTTGATGAAAAAAGCATTCAAACATGGTAAAACACAAAAATAAAATTACTAAAGTTTAATCATATCTAAACAAGAGGGTCAAAACAGTGGCACACACACCTCAGTGTAGAGTTTAATTTTTGCTGTCTACCAAGATGTTTATGAATCAAAATGAGATAACCTAAAGCTCAGCAAAGTCTTATTGGTTGTGTTTGTCTGGTTAAGTGCCTCTGTTATATTTTTAACTTGACAGTCAGCAAACAGCCGGAACCCAAGAGTCTGTGCAGATTAGGAGCACACACACACACACACACACACACAGACACACTCTATGTATTATGGCATGGCCAAAATCCAAACTTCCTCCTTTAGCAATGTACTGAGCATGAAATGTACTGTAGTGGTGAAAGAAAAGAAGAGGGGATGAACTACAGCAAAAGTTGATGTAAAAAAAAAACTTGTTTATTTATTATTTTTAACTTAAAAAATCTTGCAATGAAAGGTAGCTGTCAAAATCACGACCTGATATTCCATAAAAATCATCCAAAATAACAGGCTGGAATTTAAAGAAAGACTATAATAATAATAGTAAATTAGCTAAATAAACTCTATTCAAAGCAAATCTCCAATTAGAAATGATGAGAAAATCTTTAATCTAATGTCAAAATGATCTTTTTCCCCCACTAATTGAATTCAATCTGTTTGGTTCCTCTGTAGGGTGTGTCTAATTAATGATAGCACAGAAAAGCCCCGGACTGGTGTCATCTATAATTCACAGGCACTGGTGCTTACCTCTCTGAGTGTGTATCCCTGGTTAAGGAAAAAGTTCCTCCAATGTGAAGAAGTTTGTTCAGTCTTCAGATCCCTGTGTTTTTCATTGGTCTGTCTGAAGTACAGACTACTACTTGACTTGACAAGTGGGTCAGCCAGCCGACATGGACTGTTACACTCAGCCAACAGAATGAGGAACTTAGAGAAACCAGGCGGGGATTTTTTTTTTTTTACTGAAACTTCCTGGTACAATTGTCTAATGATTATTTGCATAATCAGCAACGCACACCGCATAAACTCACACACACAGCAGACGGTCTTATATAAGGGAATAATACATTTGTCGATGTGAATTAAAAGTAAATTGAATCATACATTTTTGAAATTGGACAAAATCTGATCATTCAAATGGTTGGTCACTTTTCCTATTTATTTGCATTCAGTTTCATTTTAAGTGTGTTAGCAACAGTTCTATTGAGGTCAGCATTAATCCACCACACGCATGCGTCATTCTTATATCAAATGTTGATCATTTCTACCACCTGCTGGCCAAATAGCAGAACTGCAATGAGACAAGTAACTGTTCCACCCTCAGCAGTTACTGTATTTATTTTGATACAGTATAGAAAATACAATTATAGACAGTCAGACCAACAACTACACATACATTACAAACTCATGCATATTTATACATGCTGAATTATGAACAGCTGGGTTTACAAGCATGTGTGTGTGTCACCGTAGAGTTACGTAGCAGTTTTCATTGAGCATTATAAAACAGAGTTATACAGTGCATGCATGATGGTCTTGATGGCGGATAATGATGATGGGATGTATCAATTGTCATACCAAGAAGCAGGGATTAAGTTCAGCCTTGTGACTAAAATATGTACTTTAGGTGGACTGGAAAAAATCATTTCTGTTTTGTAAAATTATATATTTTGTGGCTTTAAAACCTTACCTGCTCTGTCATCTTCTGACTATATGCTGCACAGTGGCATGTAATAACGTTTAAATAATTCAGTCATATATGTTTGAACTAGGCACAAAGAGAAAGAGCTACTCATAAAATGTTGCCTATAAGTGGATTCATCAGAATGATAAATTTCATTATGACAATGTTAAGACCACACAAGTCCTCATGACTGGGTCCTTAAGTCTTCTGTGTAGAAGACCTGGGTTGTCAGTATCGGTGTCAGTGGTGGATTACAAAAATGTTAAAGTTCACCGTGATATGTGTCATAAAACATAAAAACCCACACGGACATGTTAACAAGATCAAAAATCCGATTTTCATTGCAGGCAAAATGGGAGAAAATCAGTACAAGTGTGGCCAGGATGACAGTTTCAGATACATGAAAGGGGAATTATTTGGGCCAGTCAGCTCGCACTACAAGATTCCATTTACACATTACAGTTAGTGCTAAATGAGGATAATGAAACAGGATGATATTTTTTTGGTGTCTTGGCATTATCTTCCAATATTATGGTCCTTATGAAGGGGAGGGACTTCCTCTGTTCATCCTAAACTACCATTACCTTCTGCTGACTCCAGATACACTTTTAGAATACATAAAGTGATAATAATCCAACTTATTTTCACAAGCATATTTCACAATTCTAAAACCTCAGGTGTTATCAGAGCTTTTTTTTTTTTTTTTTAAATGTAAGGATTTCCAGCTTCTTCAATTATGAAAGTAAATGAATCTTTGGGTTTTAGGCTGATGACGGACAAAGAAACACTTTGAATATTTTATGGCAATTTCAGCTTTGTGAAACAGTGATGAGCACTTTTTAAACATTTTATAGATTCATGATTAATTGAATAACCATTAGCTGCTGCCGTACTTGTGTTTATGTATGTATTATAGCTTAATTACAAAAGTACAAAACAGAAGTCTACGTAAACATTTACCATAATGACTTCTTTTTCATCACTGAGCCATTGAATTATGTGATCTTAACACACTGTAATTGTATTAACTATTCCAGACTGTCACACCACCATCCAAGTGTTCTGCCGCACCAGCTGTTTTAACAGTTTCACATCTCCAAACAGAAAAGTTACCAAACCCCAGAGTTTTTTTTTGTCTACTTCAGCCAAGTAGTCCAATTACCACGACAGCATAGTCAGTTTAAAGGAAGCACAAGTCATTTGCTGTCAATATAATCTTTATCAGCATCACTATTCCCACTGTGACCCATTACATCAGATCTGTTCAGTGCTCTTTCCAGTCGCTTGCACAACAACAAGATCTCTGTCTATTTTCTCTTTTGACTCCAGCCCTGCCACCTGTGTTTTGTAACTACGATGGAAAGTAAACCCAGTTTTACACGAGCTACAAATATCTCTCTGCTTACTCCAACACTGACACACACCTGCCAACAGTCTGTTCTTTCAGACTGAGATGGACAAGAGAGTGCTGTGTGATCACACTGCACTGGATTTTTCGGGGTACGCGCCCCTCTAACAGACACCTCTGAAGTGGTGGAGGTGCTACCCTCCGGCTACCAGCAAGCTTTGGATACACAGCTTTATCACAACAGAGGCTGGCATCCAGCCCGTGTTCCTCTGTCCACCGACTGGAACGTGCAGCAGGTTAACTGTTCCTCTGCTCAGCATCCCTGTGGGCCGAGGAGGAAGAGGAGCTCTGGCTGTCCTCCGTGTCGTCTCCATCTGCAGGAAAACAAGAATGAGGAACTTTGGGGATTTTTCCAGCATTTGACCTTTGACCTATGAAGCCAAAAATAATCATTTGAAGTCACTGTCAATAGGAACTCACAGAAAAAAATCAGGATGAGTTGTCCTGATTTGTTGAAAACAAACAAACCAAACTGGAAAGGTCACTTCTTCGACGGAGGTAATTACTTTTAAGAGCCTTCCAAGAGAGCCAAGGACGCTTTTTATAAGTTGCGAGGAAGACGCATGAATAAAAAATGGTAGCAAAGTTTACGGAAATAACAAAAGTTGACAACAGCTGATGAACAGCTTATTTTAGAAGTTCAAATTGTGTTTTTGGTCTGGATTGGTTTTTAAACAAATTTATCATTCGGTTTCCGCTTGAGAATTCCCCTTCACAGATGAAAACTGATTCTAAACCTGACAGGATGGAAATACTTAACGAAAAATACTTTTCTAGTAAAGCAATTATTAATCTAATGCGTAAACTCAAAAGAATAGGTTCAGTGTGGAGTTACTCTTTGGAGCATATATATTTAGAATCTGTAACCTGAGAAAAGTGCATAAATATCAAAGGTATATAAAATGTATTACTACTGGATATCTTTAATTTAAAAAAAAAACCAGTCACCTAATGGCTAATCCAAGCTGGAAAGCATCTTATTTGAGGCTTTAGGCTTTTTCTTTCTTCCTTTACAAGCCAACCACAGTTCAGCCCCATGTAGGGGTGGGCCATCTGCTTCAAAAATAAAATAGTGATTTATTTTGTTGCCAAATCTAAATTTCTCAATTTTAAAATGCCCTGCAGAGTAGACCCAGACTTGACATAACCTAAGAACTGCTCCATTTCCATCTTTATATTCATATCTCATCAGAGATAGAGGATTTTTGGCACAGGCTAATGATCCTCCATGTTGCATTGTGTACAAATTGCACAATCAGAAGAGCCATGTGAGGTAAATGATCATGTTTTAGTGGGTTTTGTCAGTCTGTTGGTCTGTTCGCATCATGGATCCACATGTCAGAATATGTACATATGTGTACAAATCACTTTTATTTTTTATACTTACGCACCATCCAGTGACCCTGAGAAATAGATAAGTCTAAATTGACTGTAAGAGCACAGTTTGGAATACACTATAGATGTGATTTCACAGAACATGATATACACTTATCATGTTGATAATTATGATTAAAAAACAAATCGCCCAGTGGATTTATTTTGCTAACTCTCATGAGACATTTTCATTTTCAGATGAGGTAGTTTAGCATGTTTGCGAAGAGCAGTAGGCTTAGTGTCTTAAATCCAAAATATAACTGTAGTTTACCTCCTCCTCCCACGTTGATGTGCAGCTGAGACAGAGACAGGGTGAGGGGCAGTTCACGTCCCTCAGGGTCGGTGGGACTCTGCAGGATGTCGTGCATAGCGTTGCGGCGTCCCGTCCTGCCAGAGGCGATGAAGTCTGCGTATGTGGCCTCAACATCAGACATCGCTCGTGCATCATCCACAAAGCGATCCCTGCAAGAAGAACAGCTGGGGCTTCACCACACCTGAACACACACATGAGCTGTATCCAACACGGTGCTCAAAGATGTTTATCCCTCATTAAGCAGGGGGCATGTCACATGTGAAAGATGCTTTATGTTCATTTTAATAGAGCCGGAATGATATTATCAGTTGATATTAACATTTCGAGTGAATATCAGTATCAGTATTATTAATCTCCGTAATGTGCAGATGTAACTATTTGTTTTGTAGTGCAGTAACATCACTGTGTAATTGGCAGCTTGCCTTACACAGTTGCCCTGTTTTAACTTCTTCAAGTTAATTATGTTAAAAAAAAACAACATAATTTCATATTTTATACATTTATATACAATATTTTTTTTCACAGTTAGTTATAATTGTTCAGTTTCTGTTGAAGTTTATTGTGTTTCAGTGCAATGTCGTTAATTTTGGATAATAAAGAGTTTTGTTTAACTCTAAAAAAATCTTGCCTCCATTATTTATCTTTTCAATGAGTGTTTGGTAACTGCATTTAAGGGATCATTACAATAAATGTGTGTATCTATCTATCGATATATTGATCATTCTAAGATGGACTATTAGATACTGGCCGATATGCCACCATTGAACATTAGTTTCATCCCTACTATCAGTATTGGTATCAGAATATAAATAAAATCTAGGCGGTACTGAACTTTTTAGACTGCGTTCATATTCACGTTTATTGATACCTGTTAACTGTGGCAAGTTTTAAACCCCTCCTGTAAGCACCTAACTGCTGTCAGTCTGAACAGTTGTGCTACATTACCGCAGTTTTACAGTCCGAGGTATCAAATGCTGAACCAGGAGGCCCGTTCACAGTTGGGCCCACAGAACAAGAGTCTGTGAAACATCAAGAGTCAGAGGCCTGTTCCCATAATAAGCCTACCTGACGCCGTTTTTTAATTTTTTTTATTGGGTCTGTGTCCTGTCTAAACATTTCTTACCATCGGTGAGAGCTCTACCAGTGCTGTAACCCCAAGCTACATTTGTTGGGAGTGACTTCACCTCCGGAGCGGCGCGACGGGCCCCACATTCATCAGACGAGCCGCCAAAGCCGACGAAAGCAACCCCAAAAAGCACCGACACCAACCAGCGTTCGGAGGTAAAAAAAAAAAACAACGACCGTACACTACATATCGAGTCAGTGCATGACACGAATAGCAAGAAATTAATCACATTCGAATGATGCTTTGAAAAGTCCCGAATTTATTCTCTCCGACGCTGCATCTTCCTCCTTCTCGACCAATGAGCAGCCGTCAAACCGCTGCTGAGCGCTGATTGGAGCAGAGACACAAAAGGATGCGAGGGGAGAGCTCGTGCTGCATTCAATGTCACCTCGGTAATCTCACAATTACTGACATGGCCATAAACTGTATTTTTTATTGATAATCGATTTTATCTAGACTGCGAAATTTCAACGGAGATCATCAATAGAAACAGTTAAATACAATGGGGCTGTTCACGTTAATCATTATTTATGTGTCCAAACACATTTCGGAACACGCAATACAATGTTTTTTACAGTGGAGACCAAATAAAAAGATAGAACATGAATGAAAGGAAAACTATAATAAACAAACAAACAATCAGACAATGAAATTAAATAAAGTAGACTGGAATGTGGAATAATGGAATAATATGGAATAATGATAGGAACTACTCCTTTACCTTTGACCTATATATATAGTTGCCACTGCAATCGAAGTTTGCATAAAGTCAGGTTACTGATTAGGACTGAAAATGCTCTTAATAAATAACCAACTAACTAACTAAATAAATAAATAAATACTGTTCAGTGTTCCCTGAAATAAGGTACACAAAAACATTTGTTTGCCATATTCTTAATGAAGATCCATTCAGTAATTTTTCCAGTTATAGTGATGTCCATGTTAAAAATTGTTCCAGAATCAAGTTATCGAGTGTATGAAATTTCTTCTCTTCCTTCTGTCCAGCTTGGGGAGCATTTTAATTCAGCATTCACCACATAGGATCTTTCCACAAATACCCATTCTACATGAAAAGACTGCACAAAGAGCGAGGCTGTTTGCTCAGCCGTGTGGATTGTATCTGCTCTTTTGTGATGATGCGGAATGATTTTGGAGGTGAGGTAATGCCTGGAGATGATCGTGTCAGCTACCACGGGATGGCGCTGCTGTCAGCGTGACTAAATGCAGCTATCTGTGCAAGATAAACACCAGCTCACATCTGGGGGAAATAAGCAACCCATAGGTGAGAACTCCAATTGTTATTCTACTGTTAGAGTCAGTCAGCAAGAACATTGTGTCTACAAGATTATGAGAGTATTGGCCTTATAGTGGGAGAGCTTTTCCTAATTCTTCCATTTACACTGTGAAATGAGGGTAGTTTAAATTTTAGATATAAGCATTGAAAAACAAGAGGTGTAAAATGCAGAGAAAAATGCTATCTTGAGTTCAAACAGTGACTGGTATGAGCATGCTGAGCTGTTTTGCCGGTGAAGAGCAGTTTTGAAAAGATATGGCATCATGGAAAGAGTTGAAATCAGCTCACTCACTGGCTTCAGAGACCAGACAGTGTCTCTTTTACCTTCAGATCTGTGCCAGTGACAGGATCCACAGGGGCACTTATTCACTTGCTGTCTGTATAGCTGTGCCTTACCACTCTAATCTGCAGATATTCTCCAACCAGCAGAGAAGCCAAGGTTACTGCTAAATACAACTGTGGAATTGTGAAAATGACAATTGTTTACATAAAAAATGTTATATACTACAGTTTAGGGAAAAAGACTTATTGACTTGTTAAAGACCACACTCAGGTAGAGATGGGCAATACCACAGTTATTAGATTTGATATGGTACCAATAAAACTGCTGTACTAATGTAGGAAAACATCATAAATAATATTTTACAGAAATGCTTTGATTAAATAAAGATAACATCAAATGAATAATTATAACAGAGACATGAATAAAAAAAAAAAAATCCAAATACAGACAACGTAAATCATTCATAGTTACACTTTTAAGAGTTCGGCTACATTAGGTTTAGTTCAGATTAACTACTTTCTGGAGGTGTGACTCACATTCTCTCTACCTAAAAGTGCTGTGGTATGTCTTGATGTCTGAACCGTCTCTAAGAAGATCACATTAATTAAAAGTGTGTTCATTTTAACTTAGATAACTGCAGTAAGAAGATATTTCACGTTGAGCTTTCATTAGTGGCTTAAAACCAGTACAGTTACTCAAGTATGGACCTGAGTATAACAATAAGGTAGGCCTACTCTCGTCGTATTTTACTTTTTCCAAATGACAGAAGAAAGCAAAGATCAGCGAAGGTTGTACCCCGCTATCAAGTTTATGACTCACTAGGTTTACTTTGTGATCTCTCTCAGCTAGCCTGACCTCACTGGAACAAAGTACAGAGCAGCTTTACCTTGACAAAATTGAACAGTAAAATGCTGCTAAGCCCACATTATGATGCACCAGTACCATATAAGAAGCACATAAGACTGTAAATACTTGATACCTTTAGTTAAATCTGCAGTTTGGGACTTTTTCATATAAACAAACGTCCATTACCTCCGGGCTTTTGCCAGAGGGGTTGACACAGTGACGATTAAGCTGAGCACTGCCAAATAAATCTCTATGGCAACTGTCCCACACAGGCTCACTGGTACCGAATGTGCCAACCAAGACTGGTTGTACAGGGAAGAAGAGGAGAGCAACTGCAGCAGCAAAGAAGCCTTCACTACTGGCTGGGAGCTTATGATGGCATAAGCATCATACAACATGCTTTTTCTCTTCAACAACACATGGAGTGCCTCTTCATACTTAATAACATCATACCCTTCCTCACAGGTGATGGTGCTCACCTTCACTAGTACAGCTACTACCTGGCTCAAACTTTAGCTGTATTGTTATTTGCTGTTTTGATAAGTAATGGTGAGTATTTTGGATGAAAATAAAATTTGATTAGAACTTCTTATATTAAGATGGTTGTTGTTTTAGTACATTTTACTCTAAGCCAGTGATCTAAGTGCTTCTTCCATCATTGGTCTTCATGTAACATGTTCCCATAAAAAAGGTCCATACAGTAGAATCTCTTTCCTTGACCAACTAAGTTTCTATTAGCTACGCTTAATGTAGACTTTGTGCATGCAAGAATAGGCCATTTACCCCTACCCTATTCAGAGAGGATGCACATGTTAATACCAGATGTCATTTGGGTCTAAACCAACATTCCAACAATGGTTTTAGGTTTAAATTTGGTCTTTAAAGAGAGCTTAATAACACCTGGGCCGTACCTTGGACCTCACCTTTGTAGGAAAAATATGTGGATAGATGAAAGGATGACAGACAAAAGAAAGGTAAACTACATCACAGACACACACTGGTTGACTGTAGATAAGGGTTATTCAATTTCAAATTCATTGAATCATTCATTCAAATTCATTGGATCCAGGCAAATTTTAAACAAATAAAAATGAATGTAGTCAACATGGAATTTTCTTATATGGTTATCGCAGTAGATTATATTTACACTTTATATATAGTTTACATATTTTTTTAATATTTCACATTGCTACCATTACTACCACTCTATTAACAGTAATAATCAGCTTTACATATACAGTACCTTTCTTAACTTTATAAAGTGCATATCAAGTACTATAAAACACAGAAATGAAATGAATTTGAAAGTTCAGACACACAATAAACCAAAACTAAATGAATAAAACAGATTTTGAAATGACAAATTCAAGTATACAGTATCTCTCAGCAGTTGCTTGTGGTCCTTCAAGCTCCCAGTTAAACTGGCATGTTGGTCCTGACTGTTTCTCTTTCTTCCAGTCTCTCGCTCACATGATATTTTACCGTACTCTAGCGTGACTGTCAGGTGCTTTATTTTGCAAGTCACAAAATTTAGCGTGCGTGGTACAGATGACAACAATCTGCTGCTGCATAAATCATCTGATTATCTTACCTTTCAGTCCACACACACACACATACTGTACATACTGACACCAATAAGCATCTTCCTCACTTGTTTCATAGTGCCGGACAATGAGCAGCCCCACTGGAGCCAGCAAGTGAGTATGCGTCATGGGGCTTCAGTTTTTTATTAGGTCAGATGAAACTTTAATGATCCCTGGGGAGATGTCAGGTCATTAGAGCAGCAGATGATAGGCTACAGATAAGAATAGCTCAAAATGATAATACTGCAAGAAACAATGTAAGTCATTGTATCTGTAATTTTGGTGTATAATCCTGTGTTGTATGATGAATAACTCCTATTTTGTTCCAGCAAAAAAAATACTTAAAGAACATGTTACTGGTCTTAAAGTTGTGCACCATATGTACTTTATGTGCATATGCTTATAAAGAGTCATATTTCAGATGCACATTCTGCTTGCCGTTCATGTATGACATTTTGGCAGCCATGCGCGTGGATAATCTGAACATCCAAAGTCATTTCTTGTGCACAGAAGCAAACAGTGAATACAAGAACAATGTGTGCAAGATTAAGTTTTCCATTGATGCCACTGACTGTGGCATTTGGAAATGCCTTACAGCTCACTGAACAAAGAAATGTTAGACAAAGAGGTAATGAAAGGAAGAGACAGAGAGGGAGACAAATATAGATAGAGCCAGAGATAGAAAAGAATTAGAGAATGTACAGAGCGCAGTTCAACTGGGTTGAAAACTTTTTTTTTCCAGCCTCCATTTGTGTTGTAACTCCCTCCAGAAAAGGCTTTGTCCTGATTTGGAATCTGTGTCTAGTCCGTGCATGTAGCATATACTCCATTCCAGACAATGCAACAAAGGGCAAAGACTGGTTTCAAAGTTGGTGGGACAGTGTGGGGTGGAATGAAATTAGGCAGAAAATCCGAGACTCTGGTAAGGTTAATATTAAAAACAATGTAGGCTACTTCATGGATGATGAAGAGGAAAAGTTGCTCTGTCTTTCAAATAAAGATTCTCTTCTTGTTTTAGCATATGAATTTTCATTTGTGGACTAGCCTGGTTAAAGGTTAATTTCCAAAAATTCTGTCAGTCAAAGAGAGCACAGTCCAATTTGTTTAGATTACCCAACATTTTAACATTGAGGTTAACATGCTTATCACATTAGTAGACCTATCCATCAAAAATATTAATGTTCCCCTCAAGGCACATTCTAAAGTATATAAAATTACCCTATTATGACTTTTTATTCATTTCCCCACAGATTAGAGCCCTGCTCAGGACTATTTTCTTCTTCCCTGTAGATTTCTGAGCTTTACAACTGGTTCCAGCCATGTGTGTGTCAATTCTCACTCACTCCCACAAATGTTATAGCTGTTCATAGCCACACAACATTAATTTTGTGTCTTTATGTTGGTATTATTGCTCTATAGCATTTATACTTCCATACTGGTGTAATATTAACATAATATATTACTAATACATTATTTAGAACGTGGTGTTGCCTGTTTGTGTGTGTGTTTTTTTAAATTATTATTTTACTGGTTCCGGGGAGGCACTGACCCATCTCTAAATCTGATTGGGTACTGAAAGTGCCGAACAAACTGGTCAAGGGGAACTTTTGAAACTGTTTTGTGTTCATTTGAATAGGCTATTATGCGGACTAAAATTTCTCTTTGAGAAATAGAATAACAAAGAAAATGCATTTATATGATCCCACTTTTTTTTGACCATTTATTTATTTCTACATCTATAAATTAGAATTGTTGTAAATTTGCTTTGGAAAACATAAACTAAATAAATGTAATGTAAAAAAAATATCAGGTAAAATAGAATTGCAAAACAATGTGATTGCAAAACATGAAACCATTAATGCTATATATATATATATATCCCTCCAGGGAACCGCCACCTTACCGTGGTGGAGGGGTTTGGGGGCCCTAATGGTCCTAGGAGCCATGTTGTCGGGGGCTGTTTGCCCCTGGTAGGGTCACCCAAGGCAAATTGGTCGTAGGTGAGGGGCCAGACAAAGCGCGGTTCAAAAGACTTCTATGATGGTGACAAACAAGGACTTGTGTACCCTGCCCGCAGGGATACTAGGACCCTGCCCTGGAGCCAGGCCTGGGGAAGGGGTCCGTAGGCGAGCGCCTGGTTGGCCGGGCCTTTGTCCATGGGGTCTGGTCGGGCTCAGCCCGAAAAGGAGACATGGGTCCGTCCTCAAGTGGGCCCACCACCCACAGGAGGATCCATAGAGGTCCGGGGCTATGTGGATCGGGTGGCAGTCAAAGGCAGGGGCCTTGGTGGTCCGATGCCCGGTTGCTGAAGCTGGCCATTGGAACATGGAATGTTACCTCTCTGGTGGGGAAGGAACCTGAGCTTGTGCGAGAGGTTGAGAGATACTGGCTACATATAGTCGGCCTAACTTCAACCACAGTTCGGGTTCTGGAACCAGTCTTCTTGAGAGGGATTGGACTTTGTTCTATGCTGGAGTTGTCCCAGGTGAGAGGTGGAGAGCAGGTGTGGACTTATTAATAGCTCCCCGGTTCTCAGCCAATGTGTTGGAGTTTACCCCTGTGGACGAAAGGGTTGCTTCCCTGCGCCTTCGGGTTGGGGAATGGGTCCTGACTGTGGTTTGCGTCAATGCGCCAAATAGCAGTTCAGAGTACCCACCCTTTTTAGAGTCCTTGGAAAATGTACTGGAGAGTGCCCCTACTGGGGACTCCATCGTTGTACTGGGAGACTTCAATGCTCATGTAGGCAATGACAGCGAGACCTGGAGGGGTGTGATTGGGAGGAATGGACTGCCCGATCTGAACCTGAGTGGTGTTCAATTATTGGATTTCTGTGCTAATCACAGTTTGTCCATAACTAACACCATGTTCAGCCATAAGAGTGTCCATAAGTGCACTTGCCACCAATGATTGACTTTGTAGTCCTATCATCTGATCTGCGACCGTATGTGCACATAAAGAGAGGAGCAGATCTGTCAACTGACCACCACCTGGTGGTGAGTTGGATCAGGTGG
>KV751329.1:2096336-2112943 GCA_001698575.1 Mola mola | reverse complement strand
GTGGTCCTGTTGGCCTCATCGAACAGTGACCTCCAGCTTGCACTGGGACGGTTTGCAGCTGAGCGTGATGCGACGGGGATGAGGGTCAGCACCTCTAAATCTGAGGCCATGGTTCTCAGATGGAAAAGGGTGGATTGGCCACTCCAGGTTGGGGGAGAGTCGCTTCCCCAAGTGGAGGAGTTCAAGTGTCTCGGGGTCTTCTTCACAAGTGAGGGGAAAATGGAGCGGGAGATTGACAGACGGATTGGGGCAGACTATGGTCATGAGCTCTGAGTAGTGACCGAAAAAATGAGATCACAAATACAAGCGGCCGAAATGAGCTTCCTTCGTAGGGTGAGGAGCTCGGACATCCGGGAGAGGCTCAGAGTAGAGCCGCTGCTCCTCCGCGTTGAGAGGAGTCAGTTGAGTGGTTTGGGCATCTGGTCAGGATGCCTCTTGGACGTCTCCCTGGGGAGGTGTTTCGGGCATGCCCATCCGGGAGGAGACCCCGGGGCAGACCAAGGACACGCTGGTGAGATTATATCTCTTGGCTGGCTTGGGAACGTCTTGGTGTCCCCTTGGATGAGTTGGTGGAAGTGGCTGGGGTGAGGAGCGTCTGGATCTCCCTGCTCAGGCTGTTGCCCCCGCGACACAGACCCGGATAAGTGCCAGAACATGAAACGAATTATTAAATATAAGAGACAAAAAATTATGGTTAAGGTAGGTAAAATGTGTTAACACAGTGTAGTATCATAGCTGATAGTATGCTGATTGTACTGATGGTACATTACAACCAGTAATGTTGTGTATATTGTTTTTGTCCCTATCAACTGTTGTGCTCGTTATCACATATTAAAATTAAGTATGTGATAAGGTTTGATGAAAAAATTTACAAAGCAACATAAGTGAAATTTGAATTTGATTCACACAATCTGAAAAGTCACAGTATTTGGTGTGATACCTCAGCTTTTTTTTTCTTTCAGCAATGAGAAAAAACATTAGCAATAATTTCAAAAATCCCTTTGATGCGATTTCTTTCAGTGAAAATGGTTGAGTTGATATTTATTTTTGAGCCAAACTATGTCTTTTCAAGTGTTGAGAGTTGAGACTCTGTTTGTGTTCTTTGTTGGCCATGTCATTGCAAATCCAACACTATACGAACACAACAGTTAAATTTGTCATTATTCATCGTCATGTGTGGGATCGCTCCCATTTTCAAAATCGGTAACAATTTTTGAACTCTTAAGTGTGTGCCGGCTTTCAGCAGTCACAATGACAGTGTGGCTGCTGCTACTGCGGCCTCAGTGGCATTAATCATCCCTCATACCTCATACAGCCGTTCCTCTCATCACCGATAGGTGTCGCTGCTGATACTGGTACCCAAGCCGTCTGTCAGTCTGTCTGGCAGGGATGGGGGGTGTTGTACTGTGAACGAGGGAGAGAGAGGGAGAGAGAGAGAGAGACAGAGCACCTCTGCCGCTCCTCCTGCCTCCTCTCTCCTGTGTGCTGTGCAGCGCTCCGGCCCGGCCGCTCCTTCCTCCCTCATTTCCTCCCCACAGCTGGCGCTCTCCTCACGGATGCTGGCTCGCCTCCTCCCTCCTGCTGCACGCCGCGCTAGAGCGACCACTTCGCAGCGTGGAATGACTGACTACTACCTGCGTTGCATGGTTTGAATTTCGGGAAATTCGAACACGTCAGAACGGAGGGGAGCCAAGAGGGAAAAAGAGGCTCTCCATCCCCCGCGGGAATTTATTTACAGTAAGCAGGCGAAATGTCATTCTGGTTTCCTCATCCCGCTCGCCTCACACCTCCCATCTGCGCGAATGCTTGGGAAAAATAAATGAATGCTCGAATGTGTCACCCTGCTGGGAATTATGGCTGCCTGTTGTGCTTTGTTCGGAGTGTGCGCCAGATGTTTTTTTTTGGCTGTTTGGTGTCAGTTTAGTCCGAGGCGTGGTGTGGATTGTGTGTTGTTTTTTTCGTAATGTGGTGCACTTAAAGGCTGCGGTGCGCCTGCTCCGTTCGTGGACTGAAAATGGAAAAATGTGTGTGTGTGTGTGTGTGTGTGTGTGTGTGTGTGTGTGTGTGGGGGGGGGGGGGTCATTGGCTGTGTTGACAGCGTGCCCGGCTGCACCGCCTTTGTGTTGCTTTTGCAGGGGTGTTTTGCAGCGGGATGCTCGCCTCCCTCCTCGGCCATCAGCAGCAGGCATGTTGACCGGACGAGGAGCACCATGTTGATCAGTTAAAGGAAGAAAAAAAAAAATCAGCTCCGGGCTGTTTTTTCTCCCCAGTTTAGAGTAATTAATCTCATTCATCACTTCACCAACGTTGCTGTGTTTCAGCACAGAGCATCTTCATGTTTTTGCTTTAATTGTTGTTGCATCTCTGCCCGGTGACCCGACCAAAATTTAGGGTTCCCGCTTGGGTCTGCTGGATAAGCCCTTATGTAGCCTCACAGCCTGATCTTCGTCCCTCATTTAAAGTTTAATTCTGGCGTTTTCTTCCATGGGCTATGGGGCTGTAGATCGCAGATCACTCCCAAGATGGAGGAGCAACCCAGCCCTGATAAGAAGTTTAATGTGATGGATGTTGGGAGTGGGTGGGGGGAGGTGGTCTCTTATTAGGACAGCAGAGCAGATTGTGTCTGACAGTGAAATGTTCGTTAAACTGGCTGCTTATTTCAGATTGACCACGGTGTTTGTGGGTGAGCAGTTGTGTAGTAGCAGAGGGTTTCTATTAGGTTGGAGGGAGAAAAGCATGACGGAGATCAGTAGATATGGCAGAATAAAATGAGCTGATAGACTCATATTTATTGTGCTGAATAATAGAGAGCTGACACCGGTTCCTCTGCCTTTTTACCTCTGGATCTATGAACTATGCAGCTGCCCACCGGACCAATGCTGAGTCCGTTGGCTCCTATTTAACACTAGAACCAGTCGCATAAAAATAGTGGCAGAAATGTACTCTTCATATTGTGGAGCCATTTTGACGTAGATGATGTAGAACAGAATAGTTTTCAGAACTCTCCTTTCTTGCTGAATGTTTGATAAGAGGTTGATGCCATTCTCATATTTCTATACTAAATGTGGAGCTGCAGCAAGCTTAGTTTAGTTTAGCATAAATAAGCATACATAAACAGCTATGCTGTGTCCCCAATCATTCCTTAGTCTTTGCATACATTTCTCCATGTAGATTAAGATTAGGGTACTATATACTGAGTTCACTGTCAAACTCAAAACAACACTTTCACTCAATCATTATTCCTGGAACCTTTGAAGGAGAACTGGTGTTTTTCAACCTAAACTCTGTTCCCTCTATTTTAAGTTGTAAAGTGACACACAATTGATCTTTTTGAAAATTATTCCCCAACCGAGTTGGATCCATAGGATGGTTTATCTCGACCAGACTGTAAAAGAAAACGACACCGGGCAACGGTGTTTTTTGTTACTAACTTTACTCAAAATGTTATTGCAAGTGTTGGATAACATGGAGTAGATATCTACAGTGAAACACCAGTGTGTTTTTGACTCAATAACTGTAAAGATGCTGTTTAAAAATGTTAGTACAGAGTGTGTTTTCCTACCGTCCTCTACTTGCACATTTACCACTATACATTGGGACAGCACTATATAATATCAAACACGCTGAGCACAGAGTAGTGATTACATACTTACGGTATATATATTTTTACAAAACAGCAACTTGGTAAATGAGGGACTTACATTTGGAATGATTTTTTTTCTATTGATTTCTGAGTTATTTAATTCATCAGCATTATGGTGGCTTTATATTTACAGGACAGATAAGTAGTTTGAATCTCCTCATCAAACTCACAGTAGGAATTTCCCCAAATTTAAAACTTTTAATGGAAACAGCTGCTGTAGTTTATAGTTATGAGCCAAAGCTCTCAGGCTGATCTGCTATTCCAATTAAAAAAACAAAACATAACACACAATTTAAAAAAAAGCAAAGAGAAGAAAAGAGTCCAAATATTGACATAGTGAAGCCTCGGACGTCATATTTACGATTTACTGCTGTTGTGTTTTTTTACTATATATATATTTTATACAAGGTCTGTTATCTGGCATCAGGGATGAAGATTTTTGACTGCTTGCCTCCAACTTGAGTTTACGGAACGCTTCAAGCTGGATCCCAAAGCGCAGCTGGAAAAAACTTAACACACAAATGTAAAAGTGGCAGCCAGTGTTGTTGTCGCGCAACATTTAACTGATCAAAGAGCTCTGGCTTGCTGCGTGCATTCCTGTAAGACGTTGAGCAGCGTTACAGGAAGCAGGAAATCTTCGGAGTACTTTCAGCTGCTACTCTTGGGGGTATAATAGAATACCCTCAGCCACCCACACACACTCCCACACTCTTGTCTCTCCCTTTCTCCGCCTAATTGCTGAGGATTCATGGTGGATGGTGGAGTGACCCTTTAGCTGCATCCCTGGTGGAAAGCCTGAAAAGTGCTGCACTCTGCCACAGTTCAGAGAAGTGCTAAGAGTGTGCTATCATCCTTCACCAAAGACTCGCCTCAGCTGCTGCAGCCTCATCAGGCTTCATTAAGTTTTTATATTACGAAGATGATACGCGTGGGAGGTGGACAAACTCTTCATAATCTTTCCCTGAGAGGGATCGAAAATGTGAATTAGTACTCTTGCACAACACAAAATATTTAGTATCCACTGGCCTACACCTGATTTGGACACATGCAATATAATACGCCTTAAAGGTTTTGATATAGAGGTTACGAACCAAGTGAAACCCACAATTAGCTTAATAGAAATGATCCCTAAAACTATGGAAGTAATCGTAAATAACATTGTAATAACCTAATGACAATAATTGCTTCAAATGTGAGCAGTAATTACAATGCATATCCGTTAGCAATATTAATATTATATAATGTGTGGCAGTCAACACTTTAATGTGTGAGGGGTCAAGGGGAAATGCAACCAAAGCTGCAGGCACATCAGTCCAAAAGACTGCTTTTAATTATTCATTGCCTCAAGGAGTACAGCCATACGACTCAGGAACAAACTACAAGTGACAAGTACAGCGTCTAATAGTTGAGCCTAGACATCAGGGTAATAGATACTCAATATAGGGGTTTGACAAATAGTTAATTAGTGTAAAACAAAATATGACCCACTTTTGTAGCAGAATTAGCACGCATAACTTCAAAGTTAAAGATGTTCTGTTCTTCCATCTGGTCCCTGTAGACTTTAAGTAAGACTCTATACGAGAAGCAGTATTTAACTGGGGAATTCCTGATGCTGATGTAGTAACTATAGTAGTGGCACCACTGTTGAGAAATACTCTTAAAAGCACAATTTATAATAATAGTAAATGACAATTATCTGTGTACGTAATTTCTCATGTCCCGGTTTTATTGTTTTCAACAATAATAGTCCTATGTGATATGCGTTTGGCGCCGAAACGATTCATTATCTAAGCGACTCACCATCTATTGCCCTAACCTGATAATCTCTGATGATAACCTTGTTCAGAGAGAGAGAGAGAGAGAGAGAGAGAGAACAGGTCATTGTATTCCAATCATGGCAGCATCTGAATCATAGCACAGTTGCCCCCCCCCCAACACACACACACACACACACACACACACACACACACACACACACAAAACTCCACCTCTCCAGTCAGTAGATTACTATAGATTGTTGCCTGGTCAAGAGCCACTTTATTCCTTGAACCCATCAGAGCAGAAAAGCATTTAGGAGATGCAACGAGCAAAACAGGTTGTCTCTATCATAGCCCACGTGTTATAGAAAGGCATATTATTGATAAATAAATATATTTCAATAAGACAGGTTGTTGCCATCATAGCCCACGTGTTATAGAAAAGCGTATTATTAATAAATAAATCACGCATAAATGTGGCACTTGTACTTAAACCAACATCACAAATGGTTGTAGCTTTTCAGGGAAAAGTTGAAGCAGTTAAAAGTCACATGGTTATGGTTAAAATAAATACTAGTACAATTACAGAAAAAGAACAGAACAAAATGGTTTATGAATGTAGCAAATCCAGGAGAATATAAACACTTAAAATGACTGCATGAATTTATACTTAAGCGAACAAGCAATGAAAAAAAAAAATTACCAATGACACACCAAAAAACTTGAAGACAGGCTACTAAATATTAAATCTATTAGCACCATTCTTTCTTCGTTATCTAGCCTGTCCTAAAATAAAATATATCTGCTGATATTTCAGTACAGTCTTATATCTTGTACTGAATTTTAAAGCCAGATCACTGCACGTTTACTACTACCAGCATATTGATGAATGCATCTACTGTGTGCATCCCTGTGTGCTTCTTAATTCTTAATTCTTATGTTTTGAATATATATAACCTGGTCAGAATTCAACTCCGGTTTTTGTGAATGAAATTTGTTGTTGTACATTTGTTTGTCTTAGCTTCTTTCAGACAAACAGCATGTGTAGTACCGCAGCCATTCGTTGTCCCACTGCACACTGCATACTTTTGGGATGGCGCGCAAATGCTGCCCCTCTGCATCCGACTCAGGCTTACTACACACCCTGCTCATTAATTTAATGTTCGTATCATTTTTACATGAAAAGGATACTACTTCCTGCGGTGACAACAGAGAGAAAAGAGGTTATTTGATAAATCAGGCATGCATATAAATGAACTCTAACAATACGAGTGTTGACCCTTGCTGTATGTACAGTATATTGACTCAAATAAAGCCCTGATCGGGTGACAAAATGACCTCCAGCCATTTCCTGCTTTGCAGCTTCCTCTTGTGGGGCTGGCTAGTTCACTAATGGATGATGACAAATAACAGCTGCACTTTGCTTCCCTTTCTCAGGCACTGAGTCATTTTCCCTCTTCTCCTCAGCCGTAGGAGGCGAGAGGAGCAGAGCAGGAGCTATGGAGAGGGTAATGGTTGTTTGTCAGACACATCAGTTTGGTTTTGCTCATTTCACTCAACGGTGGAGTGTGAACTTTGCTGCTGGAAAACTTGACTTGCAACGTCTCTTTGCACCTATGTTTACCACAACACTTATTTGTTTGTGTATCAAACATGTACATGAAATGTGACCATACCTCTTGTGCTTTGCTCAGCTGAATGATGTAATTTAGTAAAATTTGGCAAACAAAAGAATATGGAATAAGCCTCAGTCTGTTCAGCCAAAGGAACAACACAGTCATCTTTCATTCGAGTAGGAAATTAGGAAATTAGGAAATTAATGGGTAAAGGATAAATTAGAGGCATCATTCATCTTGTGTTAAGCCAAGTACTGGCCAACGCTGTCATCGTTGTTTTAGTTAGTCCACCATCCTCTCAGTGTCTGGCAAATATCAGACCCCACATATCCCTCTGCACCGAGGAAGCTAGTAATACTCCTAATCCACCTCTTACTGCATTGCTCACCCTATCAATCCCCTGTGGAGTGGGATGTTGCCAAGTTGCGGTTGCCAAGTTGTGGTTGCTGCAGCAACAGGAAGTCGGTTTAGCTGTGATGTCAGCCAGGTGCGTCCTGGCAGTTTGGGCTGTAACAAGGCTGACCTTTGTTGTGGATAATGAGCAAGACTCTGCTGTCATGGCAATGACTGTCTTTCTGTGCATGAGAGGAGGTCAGCAAGGGGCGACTCCTAATTAGTTTGGAGTGTGCGTGAGGGAGACAGGAAGTGGTTGGGTGGGTGGGACAGGAGAGATTTCCCCCCTTGGTTTATTTCAAGACAAATGCACATTTAGCAAGTGTAGCACTGCAATATGTCAGTATAGCTGGTTAGTGTCAACATCAGAAGTACGTTAATTTTTTGAAACAAATAGTTGTTGAATATTTGCGAAAATAAAATGGAGTCTAAAAAAACTGTGACAGTCTAAATATTGTTTAAACGAGTAAATGACTTTTAACTACACAGCAGGCTTATCAGAAGCACACACTTGACATGGAATGGTCACGTAAAGTTAATGCGGCTAAGTTTGCAATCATTTTGCGATCAGTCTGTCCGTTGTGGTTCTGGCCAGGTACAGTGTTTATCAGTGGTTTCAAAAAAAGAAAAGGAATGATGAAACCAACATATCCAGGCACTGTACTCTGTTTCCACGGGTGAAAATATACTAGTATACAATCAGTAGAAATTGTAAAAAGCACATTTAATTTTTCTGGGCACTTGATGCAACTTTGCTTTTCTTTTACTTTTATGTGCTCCAGGCCTTTGGATTCCAAGAAGTTTGCATTAAGCAATACATATAAGCTATATCAGATATAATCGGGTGTGAAAGTACAAGAAATCTTATATCAAATTCATTTCTTTCCAACTTTTCGCAATTTACAGCTCGCAATCTCAGCTAAGGCAGTTCATCTAAAAGCCAGCCTATATCAGCAGATGGCTCATCTTATTCTCTTCTGTGCATTCAAATGGTCAGTCTGACAGGGGGTGAACTATTTAAGCTTGCGACTCCTCCTTCTTCCTCTTCAAGTTGTTTTGCAACCCAACTCTAACCCAGCTCCTCACAGCCTGACGTAATCAATGCAATATGATGTCACTGATGCTTGCAGATTATCAACTGCAAAGTTAACAGTAGTCCTGATGACTGAAAAACTCCAAAGTGCTGCTCTTGGAGTGAACCAGCAGGATAGACAAACACAGAGCAAATTCACTGCTGAATGTAGGCTTAGCTGAGGTCTAAAGCAAGCAAGCATCGACCCAGCTCAGATAAAAGCCCTTGAGTTACTGGAGACTATGGTGAATTGTAACTGTAACCAATGAATTTCAGATTGAAAAGTTATGCTCCTAACTTCCGGAGAAAAGTAATTACACACTGCTGTGACGTGGTGCCCAGCACTTTACAGCAATACCTGATACATGACTCCACATTTTTCCCTGTGATTTCACAGTTCAATACCTCAGCCATTACCAGATTTGTTTTACATTATTTCCAGTCTTCAATTTCGATTTTAAATCAAGTGGGGCATCAGCCATTAAGGTGTGGTCTCAAAGCTCAAAAATGAATGCAGAAAGAAAATGTCAAATAATAAAACTGCTGCCTATACCTTTACAATCAATGTCTCATTGGTTTTAGGGTGTATAAATCCTTGTTGACTCATTATTTCTGTCTGCATATTCATCCTTCATCACATTAGCCACTTTTGGATTTTTTGTATGCTTAAATGTTAAGTGTGACTTTATGTGCCCTGGTGTTTTTGCATGCATGGTATGCTATGTTTGTTTTGTTGAACTCTTTGTTCTTGCATGCCTTTGGCATTGATGAACTCTTGTGTGTAAATGGGTTTTACGTAATTACAAATGAGCTACTTCTCCATAATACTGCTGAGAGAGGGACATTATGTCCTGCAGAGAATTTTTGAGTTAAAAAAAAAGAGAAAAAGACACATTGCGGTGATCAAACAACCATCGATGTGCACAATTCACACTCTGCTTCCTTTAACTGCCTGTGTTCTTGCAGATGGATGCATTCATACTTATTTTTCTCATTATTCTTCTTTGGGTGGCGAGGCTTTCCAGGGTCCCCTAAATTGTTCAGTACTCTGAAATGAATTCCTACGATTTGATTTAACTTTTCCCAGTAATGGAAACATGTGATTTTGTTCCCTTTGTCCCAACCTAACCCACCCTCCTTGGCGTAATTGTTACATTTTTTGCCAGTTGCTTTTTCAATTTTTGCTGAAATGATGGTTCGTGTAGGCTCTGTTGCACATTGCACTATGTCAGTGTACACTTTCGCTGCAGGCTGTGGCCTTGATTGTTTCCTGACCTAAAACACTTTCGCTTTTTAAACCTTAAATGCACTGTGAAAAGTTGGCTGAAGTGGACATTGTGAAAAAAAATCACAACTTAAACATGATGATGTTTGAAAAAAATTCTGAAAGCAGAAATGTGATTGGATGCTATCTTTCCTCTCTGTCTGTCAGTTTTTATTTAAGATGCAATTTTTTTTAACTTTTAAGGGCATATTGGTGCCCCAAGGCCTCATTAATTGCTAACCTTGTGCAAGCATTTGCTAGCTTGCAGGTTTTGAATGTGTGTGTGTGTGTGTTCATGTGCAGCAGAGGAAGTGGCATCAGGCCAGTGTAACCCTGCTTTGTCTGGCTTTAATGCCTCTTCATTCGCTGTAGTCACATCCAGCCATCACACTGTCAGCAACTAATCTCCTCTTTATCTTAAAGGTTTGCTCAGCACTTTGTGTCCCATTCAGACGGGTGCAAATCAAAGATATCAGGCAGCCACACCGCACTCCCGTTTTACCGCTCTGCCATGTCCATGAGTTGTCATTGCACTTTGGAGATATGAGGTCGGTTTAGGTCCAAACCAGACATAAGTTGTAGTAGTTTTTATTCAATTCACAAGATCACTGTTCTCCATTGTGAAATATCGCTAAAAGAAAAATATCTCTTTGAATAAACTGTATTTTTATGGCTTAGTAAGTTTCTGCTTTTGGCAGAGAAGGACAGGAAACAATCAAGCTTTGTATTTCACCCAGGGGGCTGCACCTTACGTCCTGTGTGTTGTGTGCCTGATGTGCATCCTCATCAGCTCACACTGGGTTGGCTTGTTTCTTTGTGTATAAATTTGCAATCAGTTAACCTGCAGGAGACCTCATACGTAACTAACTAAGTCAAATAAAGATGATTTCTGTTTGTGTGTGTGTGTGTGTGTGTGTGTGGCTTGCGTAGCAGCAAAATTCTTTTTTTTTTCCAGAAACCCATGATCGACGCTTTCATCCAGCATGGTTCACCAGTTTCATTTTGTCTGTTATACTCTCTGTCATTTCACTTCTGTAGGCAGACTTCCCCCATAACTGCCAAACTTTATTATAAAGTAGATATCAGATATAAACATAGGGTTGTTGAGTAGTGCGCTGCTCTGGCCTGCATATATGTACAGTAATACAAGGTTAGCTACACTATTGAGGTTAACCATGCATCTAGTGTGTGAAATCTGGATCCATACTCACAGGTGGGCCCCGTTCATCCCTGTGAAAATTGTGATTGATTAATCAACTTCCTGCGTCTAAAATTAGTTGAATTTTCTGCATAGCTTTCACAAAGTGGGAGCCGTTGAGCAGGAACACTTCCACGAGTCGCACGACTAGCTTCCAGCTTTGTGTTCTTCCAACTTAAAGAGAATTTACATATTTTGATCATACAGCTTTTCTAAGTTTTACAAATGTAACTGGACCCGACGGTTTGTGACTCTCAAAAAAGGTTATCAATCTTTTTATAGCTGCTCCTGTTTCAGTTTATGGGATGAAATCTCTTTTGGCCCCTATCCGAGTCAGGAGATGTAATTACATGGTTTGGCCACTATATCAAATTGACTTGACAGCCTGGTGCTCTTCTGAGTTCCCCCCCAGACATGCTCTCAATTAAAAGTCGTCTGCTACAACTAATGTCTTATTTAACATAGTTTTCCCATATAAAAAGGGCTTTAAAATCCTTGGAGCTGGAAGCACATAGTGTTTCTACCTCTGAGAAATGAATCTCAAGGAGGGATTTATGAATCTTGTGCCCTGCTCCCCATTGCTGCTGCTATGTTGACCTGTGAAAGATCAGTGCACATCATGATGTGTTTTGTGGAAACATGGGGGATATTCAGTCATAACCAGAGCTGCCTACTCTCACACACCGGTCTTGAGACTCAATTCACACAATTCTCAAACTACACATGCTACACGATATACTAAGTTCATTTCTTTTATATAAACATGACTGATAGAATATTTTCTACACCCACTAAAATAAAAGAAATAAACACACCTATATTTAATAGGGTTCATATGAACTTTTTTTTTTTTTCTTTAATACACACATTTGGAATTTGGTGCCCACAACATGGTGCAAAAAAAGTTGGGACAGGGGCAAGAAAAGATTGGGAAAGTAGTGACATGGTCAAAAAACAGCTGCAACATTCCATAACAGGTGATTGTACCATGATTGAGTGTGAAGGGAGACTCGTGATAGGCTCAGTCGTTCACAGGCAATAGTGACGCGATGTTACCTGTTTTGTCAAAGACAAAGGCATATAGTCAAACAGTTCAGCAGATGCAACATGCATCTACAGATCATAATACCATCAAAAGATTCAGAGAACCTGGAGAAATCTCTGCACCAATACCGAATCACTGTTTGCCAAATGTTTGTTTTTTTCCACATTTTCCACAACGTGACAACTTTTTTTGAATTGTGGTTTATCTGTGGTCATGATGTTTTCATTTGTCCCTTAGATAAGGAGTCTGTTGTGGACCAAAATCTACAACTAACACATGTGACAGACTGTCTATTGGTTGTAATTTCTTAGCTTGTACAGTATGAGGCAGAGGCTGGCATTCTGATAGTCGTTGTGAACAGTGACTCCATATAAAACAGGTTGTGAAATGCACAGTGATATCTGCTAAAATGTTATATTCACGTTTTAATGGCCAACCAATTCTGCCTGGGAATTTGCGAATCTATCTGTGAATCTAAATCTCTGTCATCTGTTGTAAGTTTGATTCTCAGATTTTATAAAGAAGTGTACAGACATCTCCCCGTTCTGAGGAACACTTTTCTGTTTGGACCAATACAAGCCAGTATAGGCCAGTTTAGGGACTTTAGGGGATTTTTAGAAGGTGTAGAACATCAGGCCTACAACTATGGGGGAAGCACTGCTAATGAGTTTTATAATCTTCATGTTTTATCTACAGTAGCAACACCACACATCAACTTTTCACTAATCCAGCAAAACATCTCAAGTGAAGTGGATCTGTTGTTCAGGAAGTATGGCCTAATAACTTTGGTGATTTAAAATAGTCTCATCATCAGGTCAAAATGTGCTCAATACTTCATGCGGGCGAACATCAGCATCATAACCTTGTCTGCAAGGTCGCCTGGTAATGTTAGCATTCAGCCTAAATGGCTGAACTTAAACCGCTGTGGTGTCTCAGTAATGCCTTGCAGAGCTGCGACCTGCAGCCTCTTGTTCACACTTCTCTCTCAAACACATATTGATGGTGACAGTGTGCTTCATTGTCTCGTACGTCATACGGAAAATGAAATGTGTTGTCTTTGCATGTGTGTGTCCATTAACCTTAACAAAGGTGTCATCTTTTTTCACATTTTATAACCACAATAGCCAAGATGAGCTCATGAGTTAGCAAACATTACGATCTTTTGTACTTGAAGACGATATGATCTATCAAAGACCCACAGCAATTAGTGCCCTGTTAATGCTTTCCGTACTTCTAGGTTGTTATTTTCGCCCTGGAAATTAGTCATATGCGAAAACATTAGCAGAACTGATTAGCTGGACAGGTCTTTACACTCAAAATTATCAGTGCAAATAACAAAGATGCCGTTTCCAGTCGTCGCCTGTGAAATTACCCCTAGATCACAGGGCCACGCCCTGCTGTTTGTGTGGTGCTCTGGATTTGGGATTAGTGGAAAGGATTGCTGTCATTGATCAGCCTAGCTGGGGCTTTACACACAGATGTGACCTGAAAATCACCTTTAAGGGAATGAGCATAAAAAACAATTTCTATAAAATCCCAATTCCTCTTCATATGCCGATGGTCATCTTTCTATTTTTAAATGAAATTGCAACTATATTTAACTCAGTGGACTTGTGCAACTTCATTACAATGTAAATGGACCTTGCTGAAGTTGTTGTTTCTCATTGGTTCATGTGGGAAATAGAAAAGATTGAGGTATTTTAATCAGCTTTGATGTCAGAAAGAAAACAGGACATTTACACTTGGGAAATTTAAGAAAATGGAAGTGAAGTGAAATGAAATCAAAGATGTTTGTGCTTTTTAGAACTAGTGCGAATCAGCTAACGGACACTGTCAGTGATGTAGGCCTTCCTGGGTGCTTTTTAGCCTGATTTAGTCAGGCAAAGACAGCTCCTGCGTTTGGCAGCTGCTGATTGAAGCACACACACACTCACAGAATGAGCTTCTGAATATAGCTGAAAGGAAGTATTTTCTCCCAGAGCTTTTAACTTTTACTAATAAGGATTTGTCAGATTTTGCTAAGCGTCGTGCTGATGACTAAGCATTGTGTCTGGCAGAGAAATGAAGAGACTTGCAGTTTATTGGCTAAGGGTCAAATCCCTCAGAGATTTTTGCTCAGCTGGTTAACATACTGTGCTCCATGTGCTCAAGGATACCAGTTAGGGCAGGGAAATCCTTATTTGCACTCCTCTCAGCTGCTGTAAAAACAGCATATCCTGACTTATCTTAGCCATCAGGCTTAATTAATGATTCACATTGATTTGGTTTAGTGAAAATGACACTGTGCCCTCAGCTAAGTCGAAGCGACTCAGCTTGGTTAACAGATAGAGATTGATAGGTAGAGATGTCTTTATCAGTCCTCATAGGGATATTAATTGCAGCAACACTGAAGAACATATCTTCTTCAAGTACAAAAGATCCTAATGTTTGCTAACTCTAATTTACAGGCTTGTAAGTTCTTTACAATATTGCTGCAAATATTTAAACCATACCTAATCTCACTTACTGTTTGTGGACCTACGATTGACTGATGTATCGATAGATATTGACATGCATAAAATTGGCTGATGCCTCTCTGCTTCCTTCCTTTGCAAAGCATATCTCAAAATGAGTAGTGCCATATTGGAATGGAGACTTGATTTGTTGTCAGAATGTGTGACGTAGGGACTAGGTAGTGGAGCCATTGAGGGATTTAGGATCTACTGTAGCTGGAACCAGTCACAAGTGGGCGATCAATATGCTTTGGATTGATTTTGGAGAGCAAATCTTATTAAAGCTGTGAAACATTAGCAGTTTTCCTAAACTTCACTTCATTGCTGTCTTTTTAAAAATACAAAATTGCGTAATTCAGTTATCTCACCTTAATATTCTTGAGAAGCAGCTCAGCTATGTATAAATATGTATATAATATATAGAAGAATATACGTGTGCACCCAAAAGGCAGATTTCATTACCACTAAGGAGGGGACCACAAACAAGGAATTTTCTTCAGACTATTTTCGGAGGGGGGCATCCAAAATATCAACAAGGTGTATCAATTTCTGCTACAACAGACACGACCGTATATATAGACCAAATATTCAGTACTGCGTCACTTTAAGACGATTGTTTTACTTATTTTAAGAAAGTCACATATTCACAAATGCAGCACTTTCATGGTGTGGCACAAGAGGACAGATGATGTAAAATCTAAATTTGAGGTTTAACCTATGTGCAGACCTACAGGGGGAACAAAGGCAGGATGCTATTTGAGACTATTGACAGGATAGAAGAGTTGTTTTATATTATTGGTATTTCATGTGATTATCAATACCTGAATAACCTACATATTTTACACTTTCCCTCTTGGTACCCAAAACAACACTGTCAGTTTAATTTGAAAAGCTAACATTTTTTTCTGCAGTTTTTCCTCAACAAATTGTTTTAACTCTCAAACTATACCTGAGACTCATTTTCTCTGTTCACCTGTGTCTTCATGTTGCTGCTCTCCACTCATCTTTCTACTCTTGTCTAAAAAAAATTTAAAAAATGTATCAGCACTTCATTCATTTTTTTTGAGTAGTTGCAGTATTACAGTGGTATTAATACACACACAGAAGTGTTTTGAGCCTGCAAACAAAGATCTGATTCTGCCTTTTCGGGTCTCTCTGTCATTCTGTCAGTGTATCCCCTGAACTGTTCAGCACACAGTCAGGACACACGTTAATCATAAAAGGAATCAACTTGACTTAATATACTGTTTATTTAAGCAACAATGAGGATGTACGTAGTAAATGTACGTATATATTTCAGTCACTACATTAGCTGAACACTCGCCAGAGACTCCAGAACCTATCCCAGTGTCATCGGGCGAAGGCGGGGTCACCCTGGACGAGTCGTCAGTTCATCGCAGGGCTCACATATAGAGACAAACAAACATCCACACTCACGTTCACACCTACGGGCACCCAGAGAGAATCCACGCAGACACAGGGGGAACATGGGAACTTCGCACAGAAAGGCCCTGACCCAGGAATTGAAACCAGGACCTTCTTACTGTAAGGCGACAGTGCTAACCACTGAACCACTGTGCCGCTGTATTGTTGTGTTTCATTATGAAAAAACTTGATTGAAAAATTGAAAATATAATCAGTGGTGATGGAGTGACATGTATTGTCTCTACATTTACAGTATGATACTGCAACGCTGTACGCAGATACAACTTTCCTTTGAGCCAAATACTACACTAACTATACAGACATGCTAATAATGCTAATGATTACCGTGTTAATTATCCAATTTTAGCATTTTAGCATACTGATAATTGTGATATGATTCTTTACCAATTTTGGAGGCACTTTCTCCACCAACAATATGAATCAATGACTTCTAAATTCATTAATGGGAATTATTTACAATTTTCCAGGGCAGTATATCAAAAAGGTGGACCAAAGTGGTGTACTGACACTCTGCATTTGTACAGAATCGCTACTAGCACAACAAAAAAATATACTTACCAATGCTCTTTAACAGCAAACAGTGCCAGGACTTATTGCAATTGCTGAGATTTCAGTGTTTCGTTCAGTGTTTATTCTGTTCTCACTTTTCAAATAAGAATTGCGATTTTTGGGCGCATTTAA
>KV751329.1:2054953-2094604 GCA_001698575.1 Mola mola | reverse complement strand
AAAAGCCAATACTGTCAGGTCAAAGACGCATCACAACATAAGATAAGAATAACCAGAAATGGAGGAAGTAATCTGATTTGTGATACATGATAAAGACATACCCTGGCTCAACCCTGTGGAAAACAGAAAACCCATCTCCTTTGTGTCCAACACACATAAAGGACAACTTGTGCTGTTTGCAAAGTGCTGAAGGAGCAAAGCTGATATTTGCCTGTGCGATTTAAAAACATTTTGCTTATTGACATTTTATTTTTTTCTCTCCGCGTCCGGACTGCCTCATGCTGTCAAATGCTGTCCCAAACACTTTAGACACAGTTCAGAGCAGAAGCCGTGGGCAGTTGCACCTCTTTGATGCTGTTCATCACAAACAATTTCTTCAGTGATGTTATTTCTTCGGAGAGAAAGCCTTCAAAGTCAGGCCGATGTATTATGCATGGCCCTACAGTAGCTAGCCAGTGTGCTAGTAGTGCTCTGGGCTGGTAATGGTGTAGCTGTCAGTGCTGAGAATAGTAATGGGAAGCCTTGTACTATAGGCTGATTTCCACTATGGTCAGCTTGTTTTTTACGTCTGTTTTCTATTATAACTTATTACATTCTGTTTGCCAACACAGCATAGAGATATCAGTGAATGATTCAAACAAGGGAGTTTCATGTACTCTGAATTCTGCTTGAAAAAATCTTTCCATCAGAGAACAGTTTTCTGTTTTATTTGACTTTGTGGTTTTCAAACCGGTCATAATTTTAATGCTTTGTGTAGCTGCAGAGGTGAGGGATCTTTCATTGACGCAATGTGCTTCAAATCAAAGATTTCCTGTTCTCCGCATTGTTAGTTTTAACATTATATGGAAGGCTGGAGGTGCCACAGGTAATCCCAAAATTACACATTAAGTGTTACAAGAGGGGTTTGTTATTCTCTTGCATTTGTTAGCTTATTTGTTTGTGGTGAGGTAACTAATAAGGCTACAGCCTTGCCAATAACATTAATATGAAGCAGCAAGCTGATGTTAAAAATGACCTCAAGCAGTTGCACTGAAGTACAGTCATACATAGCTATTAACATGACAATCAACTTGCAGTTTTTTTGAAAAAAAAATGTTCCGTGAGGACGGTAGATCTTCCCTGTTGCCATGCAACACAAATAGATGGAGTCAGCATGCACTTTTAGAGGTTCTAAAACACCAGAGCAGTGTGGGCATTATTGGGCACTAACATTGCAAATGTCATGCTTTAATAAAGGCATGTGGAAGTAGCCTTTGAAAATAATTGGCGAGCCCGGTGTTTCCAAAGGGTGAAGATGTGGGAAATAAAAATGGAGGAATGAATTAGATTGAGTTCTTTGCTTATTGGAACACTTGGGCATGTAATGTGTAAAGTTACACAACTGGAATTAGATGATGCTTCCATTTCCAAAACATTTTACCTGAGAGTTTAGCATGCTTTGCTAAAGCCATGCTCACCAGTCTCACCAGGCTTTTAGTCAGTCAATTTTATTGGTGTGATACATTTTGAGTTTCAGAACTTGGACACCATCTGCAAATACTTTTCTGCCCCATATATTATTGATTAATATGTAAACCCCTTTTATTATAGCGCAAACAAACACTCCAGCAGCTTGTTTCCTGACGAAACTCCACCTTTGAAGTAGCTCGGCCTGTAACTTTCACTCCTGCAGCCTCCCGTTCACAAACAGCCTTATCAAGATGCAGAGTCGTCTGCTATCGAGTTGTTGGAACTCCTTTGTGAGTGGAGGAGGGCAGTAGTAGAGTTTTAATTTGCTGTAACCTCTGTATTTATATCACGTGGTGAAGCTCGATGTAGCTCACCCAGAGGATCCGTGCAAAATATGTATAATTCATGATGTTGATCATATTTTTAGCCACGCTGGCTTGTTGTTTGGAGACATTAAACAAGAGCTACTTTGTATTGAAGATGAGGATCTACTCCATGAGTGAACAGTTTGTTTTCCTTCTTTTTTAACTTTAACTGCCCGCCGGGAGGATGCGCTGAAAGAGGTGGAGCTTTGGGGTTTCATGCATGCTTTTTGTTCTCAGACTTTCCTTCTGTGTTTTCAAAGGTAAGAAAATCAACATCAGTGCCCGAGTTAATACCTTTTCTTTATTCCTATTTAATTCATAATTTACTTTCACGTGAAAAGATTGAGCTCTACAGCACTGTGCTCAAAGCGGTGCCATTACACCACATGAAACATTTAATATCTTAAGCTCTGAATTGCCCACATTTCGCTGGTCGTTAGAGTGACATAATTTATCTGGGAAAGCTGGGAGTCTGTCTTTTCATTTCAAATTGGAGATGACTGACTACATGATGTTTGAGACATGAGAGGGAGCCCTTTATGAGCACTAAACAGAAGCCTGCTCAGTGTATGCAAAGTGATTCACTTTGCCGCTGAAGGCTTTAACTCTGCGAAAGGTGGATACCCATTAATGTACATGTGAGTTACTGAATGTGGTTTAAGCATTTTATCAACCACAGAGGGGATTGTAGAATTTGTAGAGGTCATTTGTATTTGCTATATCTTTTTAGGGTCTCACTTTCTTTCTTAGAGGGTTGAGGTCAACTACTGTGGCACTGCTTCTCTGTTGTGCCATCAAATCACCATTAGGGGTCTCCCCTGGCACCTCAATGCTCTCAACCAATCAGAGTGAAGCTCTTTGGCCATTATCTTGCTTGTTGAACCCTGGGGTTAGGGGCTTAGTGTGGGATTACTGAACTCATTTAAAATAACTCATTAACTCTTTTAAAAACTTCTACTTTCAATTTGATGCTCAAAAAGGTTTCATATTATTTGTAAACCTGAAAAGAAGTCATGCATGATGTTGTTTATGATGTGTCTGCCTTCTTGTGATGCCACATGGTGAGAAGTATGTGGACACCCTAATCTTAGACTATGATTTGATTCCAAAACCATGGCAACCACAACTCTTCCTGGAAAACCTTCCATTACATACATAGACTGTGTGGATTTTATAGTGCCATCCAGCCCATTGGTCTTTATGGTAAAGTATGGGTTCGAGTCAGTCATCATAGCTGCACCTGCTGGGACATAAACATCCAACACATTCTTTCCATGCAAAATACTGCATCTTTATAACAACACTAACCAATGTATACAAAGATATTTCCGAATAAATAATTTTCCAATTGGAGATCTAGAATTTTTAAAAGCTTAGGGAAAGCTTGGCATCATGGGTGGTCAACCTTTCTTTTTACTGGCCAAATAATGACTTAAATAATGTAAAGGCAGAGCCACAACTTGGGCTGTTTAAATTGCAAATTGGGATGTTTGCTAGGCTACATTTGTTTTCTGTGCAAACATACTGATACTTGTAAAAAACCACAACAACAACAACAACAACAACAAAAACTGGCCCACTCTGGTTAAAGATGGAGCATATCAGAACAATTAAAAAATTAATGCCAAAAAAAAAAAAAAAAAAATCCAAACTGCCCCCTGCTGGTGGGTGGCAGTATGGGCCATAAACCCTGCCTCACAAGGACCAACTAAGACCTACAAGAACACATTAAAAACAATTTCCCAAGAGGGTTTCTGCCAGTTGTTTCTTTCAAAATAGGTTGACCTTCGATGAATGACATGGGTTTAGGGGGCGGAGCTCTGCTTTTGAATAAATCATGTGGATGTGGTGGCGGGGACTTGATTTGGAAAAAGTGAACACAAGTCGTTAACATTTATATATGTCAGTGAGTTAAAACACAGCATTTGTCCTTATGTGTGGCTATGTCTTTACAGCTGCTAATGTGACTTATCACTTAAGTTGACTGAGTACCTTGTAGACCATTCTAAATATGCACCGCACATATCAAATTTAATTTAACAATAAGGACTCATTTTGGTCCTTTACCTCTTGATTCATAAAATGATGCTGCCTTTTAATAATGTTTGGATGATGTTTTACAAGTTTTCACTGAGGATGTAGTGGGATGGACTGAGATGGTCGATGGTTTTAGCAAGTTTGGTAATTGACTTTTTTTTGCGCAGCGGTGAACAAAAATGTCAGATTGCAGTACACAGAGCAGCAGAGGGAAAATACAAGGAACCTCTGCTGTGGCTCTGCTAATGGTTAGTTCACGACTTCAGCAGTTAGCTCTGCAAGTAATAATGACGCCAATATTGAAAGCATTATTGAATTTTCCTAGCCAGTAAATAGGCTCTGTGATGTGCTGGAATGCTTGTGGAGGCATGCAGTGGACACTGAGCTGGTGAGGTTTAACACTGATGTTGGTTGATGCTCGCAGTCCATCCCAAAGGCCTAGTTTTGAGACTGTGTGCACTCACGTCTTCCTCACCACATTGGAAAATGTATTTATTTACGAGGCTGTCTTTGTGTACAGGAACATTGTCATGTTTAAATGGGAACATTTCTTCCCCATACTGCTGCCACCGAGAGGAAAGCACCATCTCACCTGCAATAAGATCCTTGTGTACTGCAGTGTAAAGATTTCCATCACTAGACTCTGACCATGAAAAACACAAAGGCATTGTTTGAATGTTTTGGCTTTGTATTGTATATATCTATTACCACCTTCCCCCTAGCCTGCGAATATGATTTTGTTCCCTCATTTCATTTGTGTCAGTCAGCTCTTGATGATGTGCATTGTCCTCAACTCTTCTGCAATGAGATGAGTTCTTCAGCTAACTGAACACAGACCAGTCAGAGATGATAATTAAATTAACTGTAGGAGGCTTTCTCAGTCAAACAGGCGTGGGACATTAAATGCAAGTCATGTACTGTACATTCAGACGAGTGTCCTTGATTTAACACAAAAATAAATTGCATAAAATTAGTTCTTATACTGAAAGTGCAACCTTGAAGAAAATTGTTAAAAACTCACATGCACATTCATCAATATGCCCCGGCTCTCTCCGTTCTGGGACCAATGCACCTCCTGGGGATAAACCTGCAGTGGAGATATTGCACTGATATGACAGCTATCTGCAAATACTTCAAGATTTCTTCACTTGACAAGACTGAGTCAAGATGAGGTGACCATGAAGTGTTTCAATTCATTTCCAATTGTGGAAACCTTAGTCACCAGAAGTATGAATGAGAACAGCACAAGGAGATCCTAGCTGTGAGTACATGTGTGTGTGTGTGTCTATGCCAAAAAGATGTGGAACAGTTTGTGGAAAAAGCAGTAGAGAAAATTAACATGGCAAACACAATAATATAGGAAGCTTGTAGGTGGAACTTCGATGGCCATTATGACAAAACAACAAATGGCAACAAACTGATTATTTATAAATATTGATAGACATATTGAGACTTGTCAGTGTGTCAAAGTGAAAAAGAGAGAGGTTTACATGAAAACGGTGTGTGTGTGTGTGTGTGTGTGTGTGTGTGTGTGCTGAGATGATAGATAGATAGAAACACACTTCTAGCAGGTAGTGATGATTGTGAAGGAGTACTTTTTTTTAATAATTCTCTACATCATTTTTAGTTTTGAGGAACATCCCTCATATTATAGGTTGAATAAAGTGTTAACTCTCCACATAGAAACTGGCTGGCAGAGATTCTACAATATTGTCACAATAAAAAGACCTCTCTCTATTACTGTTTTCTGGTCGGTGTCAGACTTGTCGCATCCAAAGTAAGACAGAGTGACTGTAGTACCCCTTTTTTTAGGTACAAGCGTCATCTTTTTTTTATTCTTGTCTTAGATTGCAGCTTGGGGTTCTTTGTGTCTTGTTCCCCCATGTCTGTATGTTGTTACGGAAGAGTTTTTTCTCTTATTCCGCAATATGTATCCTCATATTGTCCTACCTCGTGCCCGCCAATGTGTATTTGTATGGCAAGTCTGTGTTCCACAATTTAAAGAAGTGTGATGGGTAAAAGCCGTTGTGAGAAAGTGTGACATTTTACGTGTAATACTTCAGAACCTATCATTTTCCTATGACTCTATCAGTTATTTAGAGTCCCTGTTGTGGCAGATGATCTTATCATTTAGTTAGATTGTAAGTAGCTTCGGAACCTTGTGCTGTTCAAGTGTTTCCACTGGATTTTTTGAGATTCCCAGGCTCCCCAGGAAAAGAAATGTGTTTTTTTCTATCTTTGAATGCATCAGTCTGAAAGAAGGAGACCAGATAGTCATCACGTCCACATTGTGTTTTCTGCCTCCACAGCAATTACTGCTGGAGTGTCATCTCATCTACGCACATATGAGCATGTGTTCACACATGTGTTGGTGTTTATCAGATGAAATACTTGTCTTTCACTCTCCCTTTTGTCAGCGCAATATGTGCCTGACAAAAGCCTGTGAAAGTCTGGAAGAGGTTGCAAAAAACAGACAAAACAACAGATGCTTTACTTAGTTTACACAGACAAGCAGAAGAGATGCATTGAGAGACGACACGTCATATTAATAGTAATGTTTTGCATTTAATTTGTTGACAATTTATCTGATCGCTTTTCCCACAGTTCACAGTCATGTTTTATTGTTCTTGACCGGGAGGATAGTTTGGCTTCATTCCCTCTGTATTGCTTCTGTCACCTGGCAAGCGGGGACCATAGTGAGCGTTTAGTCTGCCCACCTGTGTTCAGAGTGTGACTTTGTGAGAGGGAGTGTGCACGGCAAAGGGGTAACAGATCCCTGACTGAGAGTGAAAGATGTGCGGTGAAACAATGATGAGATGTTTTTCTTAGGGGAGGTGTTATTTAGAGGATTGGCAGGCGGCTATATGCCTGGGTATTTAATAAAAAACACTGCTCCCCATTACGCCTCTGTAACTATTATACAGATGTTAGTTGCAAATGGCTGTGTACCAGAGACTTGTATAATCAAGTTTGTTAAATGAACTGTGTGAACATTGATCACCCATGATCAATACTTTGCTCATTATTTTGATGTGAGCTTAGGTCAGGGTGAGTTGGTGACGGTTGACAGGTCCCCTCCAAAAAACTCGACAACAAATATGCCAGTGTCTTTTCATGAATTCCAAAATAGTGCTTACTAAACCTTGTATTATATGTGTCTGCATTTCTTATAAGTGAAGCCTGTATGCACCCCAGACATTTATAATGAGATATAGCACTAACATAACACATCTGACATGCATTTATGGTAAATACCAGGTTTCTGATATACGCACATGTGCTTCTTGTTTAAGCAGCAGTGGGACACAACTAATAAAGCATCATTTAGGACAATGGAGTAAGAATTAAAGCTTTCACAAATCATTTGCGAGTGGGCGTATTAAACGCTCAGCATCTTCTGGTTTGTCTTAGCAAGAGCAATAAATCTTATTTAGCATTTTTTTCTTTTCTACGTTGTGTTAGAAAGTTCTGTGGGTGTCTAGAAAATCTTCAAATGTTTTTTTACTATTATGAAAACTCTGTGAGGAACTATACTGAAAGGATCTGTCATCAGATTTCTGTGCAATTGGGCTATAAAAAAAACTATGTTCACTGCACTGTTCTTCCAGAATGCTTCTCTGAGCTCTAAAGGCTGTGTAATTGTTACTCCTGTTCGATATTTGTTGATGTTTCTTAAGATTTTTTCTCTGGTGCCACTCTCTTACTCTCTTAAAGACCTGCTGATCTTTACAGCATCAGTAAAACAATGTAATATTTTAGCTCCGGTGCTAACTAGCAAGAGCATTACCTTCACTCGAATCAGTTTTAGTGAACACATAATTATGGTCTTCCAGACTTGGAATAGCCTGCACAATGAAGGTTTGATGAACAAAAGATTGTATTCAAACCAAGCACAAGAGGACAAGAGAGTTAACTCACATGGGACAGCAAGTGCCCTATCTAGGGAAAAATTCTATGCGGGTCATGTGCGTGTCCATAGGTGATGAAGAAAAATTATGAATTGATGTTATATCACCTACCTCCTACCTCTGTCTTTTTAACATTTGACAAACATGTTAAACTGACATCTTTTGGATTTATCTGCACACTGAGATTATTAATAACTTGAAACATTACAAAGGATGTGAAATTCTCATCTTCCACATGAGGCAGTGCCCTAAAAATCCATCTGTGTGACTCTGTCTTTGAACACATCACTGCTTATGAAGAGTCTCCATCTTTTAAAAAAAGTTCCTCCTAATTCCGCAGATTCTCAACTAATTTTTTTTTTGGGGGGGTGGGGGGTGGTTTTGCTCTTGGGTGCTTGGATTGTACCAGTCACTGTAACTGTAATAATGTTGAGTATCCTAGTGACAACCTGCTTGTTATAAGCTATTAATCTACTCTAATTAGCCATATAATATAACTTGTTTGTCTTGTCTGGAGGTTTGAATCTTTGTCAAACCTTTGAAGACCATCATCAAACTCCTCAACATCTACGATAACACCTGCTGGCTGGCCGCCATTTATAGCTTCTTTTGTAAATGAAGATGGCAGATGCCTCTTTGATAGTGTATTTAGATGATGCTGGTCGTGTAATTAGCCCAGTGTGCGCACATCATAAAAACAAAATAGAATAAAATAAAGTGAAACACCCAGTGAGCTGTTGTTGAAATTTTACACTAGAGCTATTTTGATTATGTAATCAGTGGCGCTTTTCTATCACACACCAACAAACATCACCGAGCAACATTAGCATTTATGTCTAAGCTAGATTTAGCTGTTCGAAATAAAAACAAAGTGATTAAGACTCAGCTGAATGGGATCCATATTCGTCGAGTCAGGCGTGCAGGCAGTAAAGTGCAAACGCAGTGGCAGCAGCAGTATATTTCCCAGTCTAACTGGCTGTGCATGTTTTAATGCTTTTCATAATATAATTTTATGAAGTGATAGATTTTAACCGCAGCCAGTTGCCTCTTAATGGTTTGTAATCAGATCTGCTATCCTTAAGCAACACAGTGAGAGATACACACTGTACCACAGCAGTAGATATATGTGTGTGTGGGTGAGGGTGCGTGTGCGTGTGTGTGTGTGTGCGTGTGTGTTGAAATATACATGTCTACTAGCATCTGGACTTTTCACCATGGCTGGATTTGGGTGATGGGTGATTAACTGTCAGTAATGCTTGTAAAGCCATCTGCCACTGGCATTTCTGTAGTGACAAGTATGTCTTACAGTACATACATATACATATGCATGCACATACATGAATAAACACGACATGAATAAATCGTACTTTTGTCACTTAATTGAATGTTATTTTTAAAGACCTCTTCAGATAAAAATCACCTTTTTGACCTTGTTCACATGTCCATATGGTAAATTTTACGTACTGCAATCCACATCATGAACAAAATAAGTACCTCACATGGACTCAGAATTTCTGATTTCATTCTGCAATCCACCAATCATTCTCCAAAAAAACAAATCTGACAGCTAGGGTCTTCTACGTAGAACATCTAAGGAATGTATTCCGACGACTTGCTTGTATCTGGGACTTAACAAGAAGGTCCTCCTCTTCTTGGTGGGAATTTGTGTCTGGTTCTAACATGTATGCCTGTATTACTCCAATGTAAAAACTTGTCACTGTGCAGCATTAAGTAGACTAGTTTAAAAGTTGAAAATTGACAGAGCAGGTAAGTTCGGGCTCGTTCTGGCTGCAGGTGAGAGGCAGTGTGGTGAGATGGGGCGGGGCTAAAGTAGCCCATTCATAGATCCCCCAACCTATTTGAGGCAAAGGTGTAGAATTACATCCAAGGCACTTTACGGCCACAAAGGGACTCTTTCCATGAAAAAGAACTGTACATATGTAATTTTACAAAACAAAAATTATTTTTTGAGGGTTTAATCTGTGGCTGGATTAGGGTTTGCAAAATGAGTTGCTGGTACTGGTAACATTGCCTTAGTTGCCAATACAGTGCAAATGAACCATTATATAAGGTACATTATGCTCCCTATAGAGTTCTTTGCACTGACAGTTGTTCCTGTCTTATTCAGGGCATGTGAACTTCAGTCCCTGATAGCCAAATTTCACTATGCAAGGTTGCGACAAGGTTGAAAGAAAATCATCAATGATCTTGTAAGCGTAAGATAAATCTCCACTGTGGACTGCTGGTGTTGATAAATAGACAATGAAATACAGACAGCTCTAATTGCACTGTTAATGTAAGTGTTAAAGTCTTTTCGAAAGCAGAGTTTGTGCACAGGGCATAGACAAAGGGACAGATGACTGGTGAAGCTCAAACAAAACACTGCAGCAAGTTTTAATGAGCCGACAGGGGACTGCCCATCAAACAGATAACCAACACTCGCATCCCATAAGACACACACAAATACAAACACAAACACAAACACACACACACACACACACACACACAGACACAAGCATGCTCTAATGCTCTTTGTACACAGAATACAGTCGTGTATGGAAGGACACAACACACTTGCATCTGTAACTAAGGAAAATAACATTGCTATGTGGATGTTTAGCTGTTTTGCTGCTGAACTGTGATGAACTGCATCTTCACCAAAGCACGTCTGTCTCAGACCTGACTGATGAGCTTAAAGGGTCAAAAGATTAAGCTCAACATTCACCATGTCAGCCATGTCAATCATGGTATGGAGAGCTGCATTTACAATGCCACAGCAATATCAGAGATTACTGCTTTGAAACGCGGGGCTAAATACCCCTGCATTACGGCGCTCAAATATTGTCCTAAAAATCCAAGATTATACTTCAGTGAAATAAAGCCTTTTGGCCTAATCCATATTCAAAGTCTTGTCACTAGATGGGCTGTGGGCCTCTATAACCTAGTTCAGATGGCTGTTATTGGGGAAAGCTGCTTTGTACAGGTCAGTTGTGTGATGAGGGCTTGGACACGGTCTGCTTAGCTGACCTATATTTGGCTGCCTGCCCTGTCTGCACAATCTAAACCAGAGACTCCCTCTTGGTCTGAACTGGCCACTGGGCACTTTAGCTCTCTCTCCCTCTCTTTCCAGATCAAGATTGAATTTACCATCATGTGAAGTATTCCATGCATACATATCCTCTCAGATGAAGAGAAATATTGATTAACAGTATGGAACCAGCCCTTCATTCATCATCAGTGCAGGGGATATGCAACGTTGCTGCAGCAATGTAGCTAAATGCTAATATTAATGTATTAGCATGCTCATACTGCTAATATGCGAAATGTCTCTAGGTATGAAGTTTATCATGTTCACAAGCTAAAATTATTTAATTTGCACTAAACAAATGAAAATGGGTGAGGCCGATAGCTTTACCAGTTTTGGAATATTTGCTCATTCCTCTTGGGACCATGAATGTTGGATGGACATCTGCTCCACATTTCATCCAGACAATAATTTTTGAGATTTTTAATGCTGCAGCAAGTTGGTGCATCGACTGGCCAACTGACACACTGATAACTAGAACTAAAAGTAACTGTCTAGAAAGAGTTTTTGGAAGTTTTTCATTCTACCCACCTCAAGCGGGATTGTTTTCAAAAATGGTGAATTTCAAAACTTGTTCCTATAGTAAGAACAGGAAAAATGAATCTTTCCCTTTTTTTTTAATTGGACTATATTATCCAACATTACCTACTCAGAGTTTCATTTACTCCTACTTTTAAGGTTTAATATAACACTCCAACTTGTTTCCCAGCTCCCTTCCACAATTCTTTGTCTGTGCTGAAAAAAACAAACACAAAATAAAAAGTGGTGATGCAGTATATCATGAACAGTATTGTAGAGCAAGACTATTTAAGACCAAGTTAATGCATCAAGTAGGTATAAGTGAATACCACACTCTGTGGTCACATTTAATGTTTGAACAATGTTGTATAATCAGGTGAGGGACAGTGACAGACCATTCACATTGTAATGCACCAGAGAATCTAAATGATAGGGAGATGTTGCTGTTGCCCCCACTTCTCATACATAACAGTCATGTGGTAAATGTCCAGTGTACATGCATGTATGACTGACTGCATGCCTCAGTTTGTGTTGATCCCCACTCTGTTGTCTTAATGACCAAGTGATTTGGAGGTGTTTTAATGTCAGCTGGAAACTCAAACCTCTCCAATTCTTAGTCAGCAAGTTTATCTTTGTTTGTTCTAACTAAAACCTAATCACGGTTTATTTGAAACATGTGCATTCACATTACTCAGACATTACCTGCTTCCCCAGGTGACAGGTCTTTACAATCCCTTTTTGCAGTTTCCCTTTACAAACATCCATATCTGTTGTCATCTGTGCTACATACCAGAGGTGCACCAAATATTTATTTTAATAATCGATTAATCTGCTGATTATTTTAATGATTACACGTGCAAAGTGGCATCTTCATGTTGCTTCTTGCGGCAGAAATTAAATGAGCAAATCCTGACATTTTAGAAACTGGAACCAACATTCGACATTTTTGCTCAGAAAAAGATTATTCAATTATCAAAATACTTGTCAATTAATTTCCTTTTAATTGACTAATTGATTAATCATTGTAGTTCTACTAGATGCAGTGTGTTTCTATTTGCTTATATTGTCAGTTTTGGCAGTGCATGTGTGTTCAAAGAGACAAAGATGTATTCTTAATTTGCAAGTACCTTTTGGTAGAAATGCAGTGTACTGAGCTGTCTGAGCCACTAATAAATCCAACAACTTAGTCAAAAGCATCTTGAATGGAAATGCAACATGCCACTATTGAGCTGTTATTACTGCTTGTGGCCAAATGGATCACTGTTCAGCAACCTTTTCACAGTCATGCTTTAAAGCTGTAAGACAGCTGGCTGTATTTTGTAGAAAAAGATAGAAAAAGAGACAGATAAGGAAGGGTAGAGGTGATAATGAGTGACATTGTCTGTGATGTGATTATACAAGATATTAAAAGGAAGGAGGCTGCGGGGAAGGAGGTAAGTAGGCAGGGAAGTCGATATAAAAAATGTGACGATGTAAGACAGCATACGTAATGCTGTGTCACACTGCATTATGAGCAAAGATGGCAGAAAAAGGGGGAAAAAGGGGATGGAATGTGTCACAATGCCAGTCAATCCCAGTTTATCAGTTACAAGGGCACGGTTGTGCTGCTGGGTTCCACATCGTTGACGGGTTCAAACCAAATCAAAACCTTCTGGGTCATCCTCCTTCTGTCACCCGTAGATGCATGCAGTCTGATAAAGCAGAAATGGGCTGAAAAGATGAGTAAACAGTGAAATAGGTCAAGTGAAGCGAAGTGGGCAGGGAGGGAGGGTTGGGCATGGAAGGGAGAGGAGGTGAAGTTTAGAGGCAACAAGAAGGAGGAAGATGCAACAAAGAGAGGCATAAGGATGAGGGGAGGAAAAAGGCATGTAGTGTAAGTAGAAAGGTGCGTGGTAATGAAAAATTTAAGTTGAAAACAGTGATGGGGTAGAGAGATAGATAGGAATAGGAACACTCTCTGAAATGGAAGACGAGTAAAGCCAGGTCAGCCATACTAGCAGTCTTCAGTGACCAGAGATCGTTGCCTAGCAGCATTTCTCCTCACCCTCCTACTCCTCTTATATCTCTCTTTTTTCCTCTCCTCACTTCCCACTCTCCACTTCCCTTTCATTCCCTGTGATCTCACCTTTCCACCTCTCTCCTTTCCACACATATCCCTCCACTCAGAGGCTTCTCTTGTACCTCAGCATGAAGCTGGTGGTGCCACATAGCCACAGTTAGACTTTGTGTATGTGTGTGTGTGTGTGTGTGTGTGTGTGGCAGATTCCACTTGACAAGCCTTTCATCAGCGTGTAAAGCTGGCTGATGCAGCTGTTACACCACCTCTGTGCTGCATCAGGATTACATGGCACATGTGAAGGCCGTGTCCTCCAACACTTGGTCTAATACAGGGTGACACATGTCATCAAGCATGCCAGTGAATATGTCTATATATGTATGCTGGCCTGTCTAACACAAGTTTAGGGCTTTTTTGAGGGGAGGAGGCACATGTTTCATGCCAATGTGATATTGACGTTTCCATTGTGTAATGTCCTCAAACTGACGTGAGACTGTATCAACTATTAGTGAACTACTGCTGTAGTTCTCCTTGTATCAACGTTTTGAAAATTCCTCCTAGCAGTTTTCCAATTAGGCCTAAAATCTGCGAGTCTTAATATACTGATAGTCTTATTTAAAGAAGCCATAATATGCATTTCGGAGTTTTTCATTACCTTTGGTGTGTTACATATAATTTGGTGCATGTAGAAGGTCCGTGAAACACCTCATCGGCCGTTCAACTCTTACCTCAGTGACTTTGTTCAAACACTATATCACACTTTGTATGGTGCATGTCTTATGGCTAGTCAGGCATACCCTCAGGCTGTAATTTGGCACCGGAGAGAGTATTGTTAGAGGTATCACCATGTCAATAAGATTCTGCATGTTTACTTGAAAAGCCAATTTACCTTTGTACCACCAACAACATGGTGCTGTATCTATAGTGGTGGTGTCTTTAGGTGCTGAAACAGCGTCTGGTAACTGAAATCCAGTTATATTATATTAACATCTACACAAAGTTGATTTCATGTACTGTTTAATCACCTAGAGGCATACCTGCCATTGGACTTATGTAACTGGTAACCTTAATAGAGGGCTGAAGTTATGGTTTAGATTTCTTATTGCAACAAATCCTATGAAACCTGACCACACTGAGCAAAAAGCATGTATAACTTTTACGTAGAGTAATACATTGCTTGCCTGTGTATATATAGTATATACGTAGAAGCCAAATTTATTTTCTTCCTCTGTGCCACGGATCTAAAATCATAAAAAACACATCACAGAGCCACACTGTGGAACTGGGTGACTTCATCAGTAAAGTGATTGCAAGTGAAGCTCCAGGAAATGCATCATTTATTCCAGCGTGTGTATTTTCTGGCATCATTTTGAAAGCTTCAATATCAGCAAATTATGCTGAAAGTACCGAATTCGCAGTATTTTATTGAATATTGCAGATTTAACTTTTAAGTGTTGCCTTGTCCATCAGTATATCATGATTTGACTGCTCTATGATAAAGCTACATCTGTTTTTGCTTATGCCTATGCACTAGTGGCGGCAAAAGTGATGATATTTTTGAGGCTGCACTTGTAAAGGTATCTTTCTTTTATATAACCATTACTTCAGATTACTCTGTCCAAAGTACAGCTAACTGTAATGACAAGCGTTGCATATTTGCAGATGCACACCTCAAAAAAGTACATTTCTGTTGCCATGAGGAGTAGAAATACTTTCTTCTCAGTGGCCTAGATTTCTTGTTGAAATGACGTACAAGTCCACCTATCTATCACTGCTCTTTGCCAAAAGAATGCTTAGAAAAGCACTATATGGCCTCAACTTCAAAAATAAAACAAAAAAAGTTAAGCTTCTCTCAACTGTAGGCATAAATCAATTTCCACCTCTGCTTTCATTTTTAACCTCCATATATGTGTGTGTATTTTTCCCTGAGAAGAAATGGAGGAGCGTGTAGGTGTGACAGCCACTCAGCCTAAATGCTGCCAATACATTCTGTCTTTAATAATAGTAAAAGAGTTGCACATTTCCTTGTTTTTCAGGAGGTATGCCAGTGCCTGAGGTGGCGTCTGACACTGCCAGCGCTGCCGCCATGTTGAGCCCCGTCCTCAATGCCTCCAATGGAGATGGCTCTGAGTCTGAAACCACCTCTGCTATCCTCGCCTCCGTCAAAGAACAGGTATGTGAGTGTGTGCATGCGTTATACATAGAGGGTTGTCCCAATGAATGAAATTTGAACACCAGATACATTTTCCTGAGTCTTTTCAGAGGGAGACGGGACAGTGGTAAACAGCAAGCGCAAACGATGGATTGGTCAACTGAGCTAACATGTCACAAATATGTCAACACATGTAGATCTCTTTGCAAAACACTCTGGGCTAAAAACCTCTGTGGAATTTGGAAAATTCTCCTAATTTTGTTTGTCAATAAAGAATACTTCTGGCTGTAGGGCTACACTTTGAAAAATATATGCTTTTTACTACACCTGTCTTGTATTACATTGCTGTTCGGACCAAATGTGTGTGGCCCATCAGAGGCTATGTTTAACAGCATATAATAGTATATGGAATTTGTAAGCATTAGATTTTCATTACATTACATTACAGTACATTAAATAGAGTAGATTAATTCATTAATTGCTTAAAAGGTGTAAACAAAACTTTGGGGATGATCAGAACAAGAATCTATACACCTGCACTTCACAAACAGTTTGGAGCAGCTGCAGAAGCGATGCAGGATGACCAATTTCCACCACTATTTTGCAGCTATGCTTAGTATTCAAGATGCGCTACTCTATTGGTCACAAGCTGACATAGTTTCATAATGTCAACAACTTAAAAATTGATTTTATACAAGGCTGAATAGCAGTCAGTGTTTCCCTGCACCATGGAGCATGCTTGTTACAAGCACCAGAGAGAAACCCTATTACTATTTTCTTCCATTCTTTGAGTGTTATTTCTTTCAATCACTGGCAAAAAGCTTTTAAATGCTTAATTATTTTTCATACTGAGAAAAGGTTTGGGGATTACCACAGTCATTTAGGTTTATCCTCTGAAGACCACTTATATCTGCAAAATTTATTGCTAATCCATCCAGAAATTGTCCAGATATAGTATTATTCTGGACCAAAGTGTTGAAAAGATGGACTGTTCCACCGGAACTGCGAACCCCCACTCAAAGCCACACAACTCCTGTATTTCAAAATCAGTTTATTAACCTATAGGATTAGCACCAATCAACGTAGTCAAATATATAAGAGATTAAATGCGATGTTGGATGTCATTATGTGTATAAAATTAAAGGTGCAAGTTGTTAAATATGCCCAAAACTTGCAGATATCTCAATAAATATAGGGGGCAGCATTTCGGTGACGCAAACACCAACTGCTGCGCCACACACCCAAATTCCCAACTGAACTGTCTGCAGTCAACTAGCATTAAAGCTGGGGGTATGTAGTTTAGTTTTGGTGTCATTGGGCAAAAATTCCATAATCACTCATAATTAAAGGAGACCGCAGTTTCAGGACCCTAGTTTTTTGCCACAGTGCTACCTGCTGGCTTAATAAATAAATAGAGGTAGACCTGCTCAGCCTCCTGAAAAGACAGGCTGTCTATCCCTGTGACGCCATATATGATGGCCTACAAAAATAAAACGGACGCAGAATACAGAACAGCAAGTCATGTACATGGGTCTGCACACAAGTAGTACAGTTGTAAACATGCCAGTTATTTAGACTTTGAAAATCTACGGGCATGCACAAAGACATTACACAGTCCTTTACCGTTTACCTCTGAAACTAGTGCACCACAGTTATACTTTTCTTTTTCTGTTTCTAGTTTTAAATTGTTCCCTTTTTTCACAATTTCATTCACAATGATGGTGCTGTGAGCGTCTTTTTTGATGTTTTAAATTTGTATATGTTACATAAAAGAAATTAAACACAACAGCAAAGTATTGTCGCATGAACAAATTATAGAATCTTAAGTCAGCAAGGCACCGGTTGAACGATTGGAATCAACTGGAATGTTGCTTATCACAGTCAGGGACCAGCTTCCTGTAATGCAAACAAGGATGTTGACATTCAGTTTTCTTTCTTTAGTTATTGTTATGTTATCTGGAGTGAGGTCACTTAATCATCTTTCAAAGGGTTTGAAGGGGAAACTTTCTGATTCTCTGAGATTTATATGTGTTGCTAGTCCACATGCAAAGTCATATATGATAATACCTGGCATGTTTCCAAGAGAGCAGCATGTCTTTGAAATCATGTTGCATTTCTGCTTGAATGTTACATTTTAAACTGTATATAGTGCCGAACGGACACATATTCACAGCCTGACAACCTGATCTGATCAAAAGACAGAAACAAAAGAGATTCTAAAACGTCTTTTATTTGTTCTGTATTAATTCTACTGAGATAATGTCTGAGATCATTCCAAGTAATTCCTCCCAAACATGCTTTTGAATACACAATGTGAAACTTTTGATACCTGGGGCAGCCCAAATCTTTTGAAAAACCTTGTAGTAAGCCTCCCTCAATTTAATTTCATCTGACAATTTCTGGAGGAGGTCAGAGCACGATCCAGAGGAATTCAATCCACACTCCCTACACAATGTCGAAATTACTTCAACATATAAATCAATATAACATATAATGCAAGAGAAGCTGCATGTTTTCATGGAGTGCAGTGGCCTGTGAATTGGTAAAACCTAAACAGTAATAGGTATGGTTTCCACATTCTGCTTGTACAGTTCCTCCCTCAATTGGTGGTGTGTGACTCTTATTTTATGGACCTTAGCTGATTTCGATTGAGAGACCTTTGTAAATTCCATATTAAGGATGTAGTTAGAGTGTTGTGTATTCTTTTTTTATCCATAATGCCCACAAGTGGAAAGATGGTGCAACAGCAAATGGATTATTCCTGGTGACCTTTCGTAATAAAAACATTGACAGCATGTGAAGGGATTAAAATTAAGGAACATTTAAATTAATGTAAACATCGCATAGCTCTAACTCCATGTTTAAGTTCATAGCCACACAGTTCTGCAGTCACTGAAAAAAGGTGCAACAAGTTTTTTAAATGGCTTTGTGTTGCTTGTCACAAATCCTTGAACGATTGTTTCCATTGAAAGCTTGTCCCAAAGATAATCAAAAATAACCACTCCTATGTCCTGTGGAGGTTCTAGAAAGTGAATTACTATGACATTGTGTTAAAACATAACAGAAAAAGTCCATGGGAACTAATCCAGTCAGGAATTAACATCTAAGTGAGCATATGCCATGACAGCTTTTTCACCTGACAAATGGAAGGCTTCCTTCTTATGGAGGGTCACTGGTGGATGGTCACCACAGATCACACAAAAATAAAGATATTTGTGATCTGGAAGCACTTCAAAGTGAAAATAACTGTAAAGAGCAGTATGAGGTGATGGGAATTGTACAACTGTAGACAGTCCTATATACTCTACTAATCTAAAAAACAATGCATTGTAAAAAAATTAATTGCAAATTTATCTGACAAAATAACTCATTTACACATTATAGTTCAGTTTAGTAAGATCAAAAATGACCTGCAGATGTTAAGGCGTATCCTGAGGTCATTAAAATTCTGTAGGCCATCCTTTCAGTGTCAGTCGTGTTAGTAGGCTCCACATTGAATGCACCATTGGCCTACTGTGAACAATTTGTGTGTTTGTCAGCATTTTGGCCTTTGTGATGAGAATTGGGTTGCTCGGAGGACAGTGCCTGGGCCAAAACTGGCAAATCATTTTCTCTGGAATAAGATGTCTTGAGTATTTTGATGCAAACTGTACATTTTATGGCAGGACAGCAGGTAACTTATTGAACAGTAGAATGTATTGGACCATGCCATTTGGTTTTATACCTCCTCTCCAGCGACAGCCAAGGCCCCAGGCATTATGTTTTCAGTTTATCTGTCCATCTGGTCCCTTCGTGCGTGTGGGCAATTTTTGTTAACCCAATAGCTCCAGAAGCCTTTTTCTTCAAACAAATGTCCACTCTGACTCAAAGATGAATTGATTAGATTTTGGAGGTCCTAGGTCAAAGTTCAAGTTCACTGCAGCCTCATGTGGGTCACACTTGTGAAGGTGAAACAAACTCAGATTAAAGACCGTGACAAAAGGGCTTCGGAACAACATCTCAGCACTTTGTATTATGGGGTGTATCAGCCATGTTGGTGGCCACATAAATATAAACAATGACGAGTAGCAATACTTACGAACAATGAGTTAAATACTACAAAGACTGCAATGAACAGAAATTGTGAAAAGAGAGAGGGATTCACTGGGACAAGCATCCGAAGGAAGCCAGGAGCAGGTATTTGGAGAAGAGGAATGCAGTTCATGGTTTGGATCCCTGAGATATTCCAAACAAAGAATGGGCCAAGAATCCAGACCTTCTACCTATGCTAAACAATCCCAATGTAATTTCATATCTAGTGTGTAGTGTCAGTGCTTATTGACCAGAGCAATTCAGAAATCAAAAATCTCTAGAATCACATGTACAATGCACAAATGGATGTTTTTTTTTTTTTAGCTAACTTAAATACCGAAGCCATTGTTTAAGAATTTAGCAGGGCACAAGAGTGCTTCAAACACAAACACAATTCTTATTCCTTTTTTTGTACAAAAGTAAAAAAGGAATAAGCATATTCAAGAAATACATCTGATTGCGCGGCTGTCAGTGTCCCTGCTGACCAGTTAAAGCTTTTCAGTCCTCTGGCACTGTGGACTGCGGGATGAGTTTGGTCACAGGGCGAGTGTATGCAGTAATATTCACGTCAGCTGAGTGTATCCTGCTGCCATCGCCATGAATCACCTTGGTCACCCATAAGCAGCTCTGCCGCACTTGGTCACACAACAATGTTTACATATGTACATACATACGTGTAATGTATAAAACAACATTTACAAGTACCTAGCTGCTTGTATGGATAAACTGGTGTGGCTACAACAAAGCAAATCTGATAGCCGCCTATGTGGTTCTTTTCCCAGAATGCAAAGAATGCACATTTCCAAGCCCCATTATCTTTTATTGATAGACCTTCACCTCTACCATAACCTGAAAACTTGTGAGCACAATATTGTAAGACAGCACTGCGAGATTTTTTTTCAAATTCGGCACAAACCTACATTGGGACTCCAGGGCGAATTGGTTAAATTTTTGAGGTCAAAGGTTATTTCAACCTTACGTATTGTGAAGCCTCAGTACAGTGGAATTTTTGGTCAGTGTGATGGGTTACTAGAAACAACAACATGGTCTCTACCTTCCCCTTCACCTTACACTTAACTAGCTCCGTAGTCCAACTTTTATTGTAAAACACACACATAAACCTTTGAACATAATCAGATAAACCTCATCTTCACTGTCTTTGTGCTCTGATGTCGTTACTGTATGGACGAGTTAATTCACTGTACACCTCCCTGGATGTCACCATCAGGGCGATGTTCAAGTCCTGCTGCTTCAACTTGGAGTGATACTCGGAAAACTGTTTCCAATGAAACATGTTGATTTCATGGCTGTCGAAATCCATTACACCTTCAGAAAATTCCATCACCATCGTGAGAGAGTCATCTATGAACAGTGGGATTTGTCTGGAGAGAAAAGGGTAGTCTTCGTCCCCGTCCCTGCACACTGCTACCAGACGTGCCATGATCCCGTCCACTTTGACAGATTCTGCCTCTTCGATGCTCTGGATTTTCTTGAAGAGTTTGCAGTGTGTTTGAAATAAATACCATCTGGCAGTGAACTTGTGAGGCACGACCTCTTGATAAACACACAAGGATAGTCCCATTAATTATTTTTATCACAAGACACTATAACTCTTCCTAAACGGCTGTACTAAGAGATGGTGGGCTCATAAACTGATATGTATTTTTTTGTACTAGTGAGTTCTAATTTTGGAGAACACAGAAAGAGTATGTGGTTGCTTTTGGCATGGTTTTAACGATCAAGGCAGATCTTTTTTGTCCTCACCAAACCACTCGCTTTTTACCATCAAGGGCCTTTTTTTTTTATGAGGCACATTAGTGGAGGCATAAGATATACAGTAAATAAGAGGTTTAAAGTGTATGCATTTATGGGCTTTCAAGCCACTCTTCCATGTCAACTCTGTGTTCACCTAGAATTCAGTTGACTCACAGCATGCTGAACTTGTTTGTAACTTCATTAGCATTTCAAACGAAAATGTTCACAAATTTTACCTTCACGGATAAAAATGTCGATTGAAATGACTCCCCAAATGTGTTGCAACCTTACTCAACTTAGATGCATTGAACAACGCTGGGTGACAATGGTAGTCCTTGGAGTACGTCTTGCCATCTTCTTTTTTGGGCAATGATTCCCCTTCCTGGAAAGTTTTATGCACCTTCAAAAAGAGACAGCAAAATTAATCAAATTAAACGTTTTCAGATCATTTCACAGAAGAATTAGTCTTAAGCCTAGTAGTGGACCAAAAGTAATTTTGAAACTTTGTGTCTCTGAAATGATGTCATAAAAAATATACCTTAACATGACAGAATTAAACATGTGGTTATTTTTAATGTAGCTCTGAAGAATATGCTAGATAATACCTGTGAAAAAATGTCAAAGTTCTCATCCAATATTACACAACTTTGTCAGAAGGAATGCTGGTAACATGTAGTGTGGGGTAAATGGAAAGTTTAGAGTATTACACAAGCATTTAAAATGACAACATTATTCTATCCCTAACGCCGTAACAAAAATGCACTAAAACCGCAAAAAGAACTTAAAGAAAGACAGGTACAATAGTCAAATTTGACTTTTTACTACTTTGCACAAAAGCATCTTCTGAAACATCTTTTTTCCAGTGTTTATCCTTGCAATTCACTGTCAATATACACATGTGGAGTATATTAATTTTAAGTTACAACAATCTGTATAGTAAACCCTACCTACTCATTGTCAATTTGAAAGAAAAGAATTAATTCACCGAGTATTCACACTTGCTTGTTGTCAGTCTTCTGCGACTATGATGAAATTAAGTCTTTGGTTGTCCATTTAGAAAGGCAGCACCATGGCAAAAATAAATAAATAAATAAATAATAGGCTTTTAAAAATGCAGTCCTGAAACTGCAGACTCCAGCTATACCTTACTCCATACATGTCCCCATAGATGTTGAAAGACTGATACAATGGTGGACATCCCAGCAGGAAAAGTCGCTTTTCCAGCATTATCAGCAACTGCATACTGACAAGTTCAGCCTTAATTGCACCAACAATAACAGAAGCTGACACAAGTTTGACAGATCCCAGAGGTTAATATTTGAGTTGAAGAAGAAATCATCTCAAAAAATGTTAAAAAAAAACCCCCAACTAAAACTCCAGTTGCAGTGGGAAATGTGCTGACATCGACAAACTCACTGAAGAAGAAAACTGAAGGCACACCCTGCAAACCCCGCCCCCCAAAAAAACCAGCAAGGCAGACTCTAGAAAGAAAAGACAAAACAAGAAATCAATCAGAAAAATCTACACAACAATTCAAAAGAGATTGCAACAGTGGGAGTTACACAATTAGCTCTACCAAGAAGGACAGATTTATTTGTCGATGTGGTGAAGTGAAGACCAGGCCTATATGGAGTGGTTGATTGCTGAAAATGAGAACCTTGATGCAGACATGGTTGATGGAAAGTAGGTCAGCCATGCCTACTGCCACTTGGATAAAACAACACAAGAGAACACAATAATAACTGAAACAGCTAACAAAAACCACACCATTACACATACACAGCTAAGTTAATCAAACAATGAAAACCAAGCTGTTAAAATTACAGTCCATGAGCCCATCTCAAGGGCTCTGTGACTGTTTAAAGGGTGGGGGCGGATCCACAGAGCACAAACAGGGAGGGTAGGGGGAGCAGAGTTGTCTCCATGGGAGTCTCATGATTAATCCCAAGCTTTAATGCACATTTGATAAAGAAAAATGATAACACTGGTTGTGCTGCATTGATTTTAATCAATTTAAACAACGACAACAACAAAAAAAACTGCCCATTGTGAGTTCAACACTATTATGTGAGCATAGCATTATGTGCTAAATCATTGTTGTGATTGCTAAGTGTTAAATAGCAGCACTCTGAATGTACATTCAGTCTGCAATAGCTTTGTAAGGATAGTTACATAGTGAGTGAGGATGTGTATTTTGTGCGCGCTGTGTGTGGGTTGCACAGTTCGAGTAGATACTTGATAATGTTGGACACTGTGTGAGCGTGTGTCCTTGAGTAAGGGAGGATGTGAGGAAATGTACTCTGAAATGTGGTACTAAAGATAGCCAGTGAATATGCTGAAAGTAGAAAAAGTGATGGCTACTCCATGTTTTAGACTCAACCTCAGTTAAAGTCTCAACAGCGTTGTATAAATCCACGCCGAAATTAAGTAGGTCAAGAGTACATGTATGTACATACACATACACGTCATGCACACACTCTCAGATGATCCAGGGCATGGAAATGGCCTTCTGGTGACAATGTGCACAAAGTAAACGGTGGAGAGAAGACAGGAATCCACCATCTGGATCCATAAACTATACTTCTGGATCAACAGATTGCATCTGCTCCACATTAATAAACTACACAGAAATCTTGATTTCTATATATGTCACATACTATTTGAGTAACAGACTTGATATATTTTAATACGTGTTAGTCAATACCTTGTTATTGTCATGTTATTGTGCTCTGTACGTGTGACATCTACTGCACATCTGTCTTTCCTAGGAAGAAGGATCCCTCCTCTGTGGTTCTTCCTGAGGCTTCTTATTTTCCGTGTTTAGGGTTTTTTGATTATTTTCCTCAACCGGTCCGAGGGTCTTCGGGCAGAGCGTGTCACATCTGTACAGTTTGTAAAAGCCCTGTAATACAAACTGTAATTTGTGATTTTTGGATATACAAATAAAATTGGATTGACTGATTGATTCAAGAATGGAAGACGTATCAGCCATTTCAATAAAGACGGACAGGTAGCTGCTTGATCTCTCCTCCACTGCCCTTCTTCCCCTGGACATAGAGTTGCAACACACTGATGTTATTATGTTTTAAGCCATTCACATGTCACTTACTTCCGTACTTATTTCAGAGTATATAATTTTTCAGCAAGCTTCGTCTGCTGCCTCTGTTTGTAACCAGGCTGTAAAAAGGACAGAGGGTTGTGTTGTAGAATTTCTCGTCCACACACACGTGCAAGCACACACACACACACACCTAAACTCAGTTTCCTGTTAATTTTGGTTTAGAAATACACGTTCAAATTTGAGAGGGCAAGAAAAGGCTTCACACAAACAAACACACCAGCGTACATACAGTAGATATGCTCGGTGGACACACACACATCCAAGCGCACGTGTACGCACTGCCAATCAGACCTTTTTGACTGTCCTGACTCACCCATCAGGAGTTCCCCGCTGCTGTTTCTCCTCTATTTTTCTTTTACCTATGCAAGACTGATTCATTCAGCCATTCAACATTGTATTTATCACATCTGTCTTCCTTTGTCCTCGTATCGTTTATCATCTGTGCATTTGCTACCAGGGAAGCACTGTGTGAAGTGCTTGCACTCAAAGAGTACCATTCCAATATGAGATGTGCTTATATATATATAAAAAAATATCTGACATATTGTCCTATTGAATGACATATAAAGTGAAAGTGGCACATGATATTGATTAGCTGTCTCGGTGCTTGCAGCCTTGTATAATTTGACAATCCAGTCTGATCTAAAATGTTAAATGTGAGTTTAAATGAACACTTCAAATCAATTTTAGATATCAGATATCAAGGAAGGACCTACAGCAAAAAGGAAAAAAAATTCTTTCCACAAATGCTTTCTATGCTTCCAGTCCTTTGATAGTCCAATGTAAGAATGAGCATAGCCAAATGCTGTAACGTATGCAATATGTATGGTGTTCTTAATTATACAGCAGCAGAGAATTTTATTCATGCAAATGTAACATCTTAGTTTAAAATAATAAAGTTGAAATGCACTCTGAGAATGTGCAGTCGATGGCCATGAGTCAACTTTTGTATAATATGCAAAGCACAAGTATGTCTGGTTATGTTTCCAAACCGTGATGTGGGTTTTGAAATAACCCAAGCCTCTATGCTGAGCTTTTCAGTGAGACTGAAGAAGATTTCATAGGACAAGCGAAGTTCAGGGCATCATATGAAATTTACTGATGTGTGTTTACTAACCTCAACCTTAACCGTAAAATAATAATCCAAAAAACATTCATTTAGAAGGTGCATCAACTTGTAGGCGGCATTGTATAAGTGTCTGTTTCAAACATATATAGCTGGATTAGTCCAATTCTTTAGATTTAAGAATTTGTGCAGTATATAGTAGACTGGCTTGAAAATATGAAGATGATGGAACAGGTAAACTCTGGCTTGTTCCGGCTGGAGGCGGTGACCATAGACTGGTCTGGACTATAGCAGCATATTCATAGATCCCCACAACCTAGATGAGTCAAGGTGTAGAATTACATCCAATGACTGTGGTGAGGTGCGCTGTAGGATTGACTTTTCATTCAAACACAACACAACACTCTACATACATGATTTTTTCTGAGGCTGTTAAAGGTGGTTGGCTTCTGTATCTGTAGCTGAATATTAAATACTCTTTTAAAGTATGCCTATATACTTACATTGTTTTTTGAATATAAGCTTCAATATTTGATTTAGTTGTTTTCTTTGTCACTTTTTTTGTTTGAATAAGACTCTATAGTTTTGTAAGTTGCTACAATAGGAAGTCTATTTGAATTAGATTTTAGTTTGAGTTGAGAACAAAGTTCATCAAATGAAATTAAATGTTGTGAAGTTCATTGTGTAAAATCTTGATTGATTTTGTTTTTCCTGAGGATAAATCAATCTGTCCTTCAGTGACTCAAATCACACAGTAGCAGCAAACTTAGAAATGCTGCTTTACACACTTCCAATTCCTTTTCTTCAAATTTTCCTTTAGAAATTAGAATACAACTTTATTAATCCACATGGGGAAATCAATGTCTGCATTTTAAACCAGCCAAACACTGCCACACAAACACAATAGCATTAGACGAAAAAGTAAAAGCTGGACTGTTTCTCAGTCGCATTTTGCTTTAGTATGAGTGTGTACTGAATTTAATAATCAGATTGTTTAGCACATTTTCATACAGAGGTCTGTAATTCTGAACCTGGGTAGGCTAGCCAATTTGATACTTTTTAGGTAGGACTTTATAATCCATATCTAGTCAATAAAGCTGTTAAATGAGTTTAAAAGCTCCTTACGAAACTCAGCGGTACCGTTTTGTTCAATATGCAAGTAAATTTGAGGAATTGGGTCGTTGCAGATTTTCCTTACTGAAAGTTTCACTGCTTACGACTGGCAGTTATTTTTACTGATCATGCAACATTGCAATTTAAACAAAAATCACATACAATTACGCTTTTCAATAAGATGAACTGGCAATAAAGAGAAAAGCTTATTGTGGGCCTTTTAGAGAAAGCAAATGTGTGCTTGTTCTATTTATTTCAGATTACACTGCTGTAATTCCCAACATGTTGGAAGCATAACTTCCTGCTGGGTTTTTACAAGCCCAGCAATGGTGCAACATTAGTAAAATGGTGGTGTTACATTCACTGCTCTATCAGACACAAAAACATGAGAACTCATTCAAGCATATGAAAGTAAGGGAATTGAAGTGTGGATAAAAACTGCAGCCAGGAGACAAAGAAGGAAGATCCAGTTTTCTTACACTTATCAAAACATATTTTTGGCAGATTGTGGTATTTCTGCAGTCTTTCAGCCACATGATAATTAATGTGAATCACGCTGCTCTGTGGAAGTGTTCACTCTAATTTGCATGAAGTAGGAAACAGCTTCTCTCAAGCCTGACCAGTCCAAACATTTTACGCTGTTATTTAATCAGGCTATACAGAAAATAATACTACAAATGCTATTTCCTCTGCAAGTATAATTAAACCTTAGTTCTTCCCTTTATCTGCCAACAAATCATTATCTAGCAGTGTCATTCTTTTCATTGATCACATTTTATTTATGTATTCGGTGGCTGGAAAAACATTAACACACTAGTTACAAAGCACAAATGCTTCACAGTACACTCATTGTACATTCATTATTGGTGTTATGGCATATGAAAAGATAAAAATGCACCTTTAACTGCGCTCAGTGATGGATGATTCATTAGGTTCCTTTATGGGTGTTTTCTTGCAGCATTTCTGCAATAATAAAGGGTGCCTTCAACCTTCCTCCCCCGTCCTCCCACCACTACGCTCCTTATTTGTTTATGAAGGATTAATTAAGATTTATTTAGCTTAGGCTATCTCTTTAAATAACCAAATATAGGTCTCTTCCAACTTCACAACAGAGTTAGATATTCATAAGAAGTGGATTAAATATTTATTTTGTTTTTACTTTTATGTGGGGTGGCATGCAGCAGATGAGAAAGCAGAGTATTTCAGAGTTGAGGAGGGAGGGGAAGGATGTGAGGAGGAATGTCGTCTACTCACATGCTGTCTTTTTCTCGTTCTCTCTGGATCAGTCCGGTAAAGTGTTGGCATTTGAGAAAGTCTTTTACCTTTTGTTGTTTACAGCTGAAGGAAGACCAGAGCACCAAAGTCATACAGTATTTCAGCTATTAAAATGTTGCTTGTGAATAGGTTTTTGAGTCCATATGTATGTACACTGCTCTGAAAAATTAAAGGAACACATTGAGAACACATCAGATCTCAATGGGAAAAAAAAACAGACCAAAAACTTGCTGGATATATACATATACTGATATGGACTTGGTAATGTATTAGGAATGAAAGGATGCCGCATCGTCTGCTGGAAATGAAAATGATAGACCTACAGAGGGCTGAATTCAAAATCAAAGTGAAAAAATGATGCAGCCAGCTAGTCCATTTTGCTGAAATTTCATTGCAGCAGCTCAAATTGGTAGTCAGTAGATTGTAAGATAAGATAAGATAAGATAAGATGGACCTTTATCGATCCGCCTTGGGATAAATTCATGTTGATACAGCAGTACAGAGGTGAAAGTAGCAGCGCAGGGTAAAAAGTACCAAAATAAGTCAACACACAGTATAAGAAAGGATAAATAAAAAGTAAAATTCTAGAAATTAAAAAATATATTAAGTGTTATGTACAATTTGGCCTCTGTGTATAGAGTATGCAAAGTGCAATGTTCCTGAGATTTATAAATAGATAAATACTGTGTATATGTTTACATACCGGTAGTGGAATTCTATATATATAAACAGTTGGACATGTGCAGTATAAGGGTTTTTTTTTTTTTCTTTCCATAGAGCAGCGTACGAATTGAGTACTTAATCTGTAGAGTGGGTGGTGCTGGGAAGGTTGGGAGCTGTTGTGTTGTGCAGTCTGATGGGAGATGGAATGAAGGAGTCCCTCAAGCGCTTTGAGGCCCATGGCTGGATGAGTCTGTAGCTAAAGGTGCTCCAGAGTTTCCACAGCTCGGCGCATAGAGGATGAGAGGGATTGCTTGGAGCTTTCCTCTCATCCTCCTCTCAGTCACTACCTCCAAACTGTCCAGTTACATCCCCACCACGGAGCTGGCTTTCCTCACAAGCTTGTTCAGTTTGTTTGCACCACCGCTCCTGATGTTGCCTCTCCAACACACATCAGCAAAGAAGATGACACTGGCCACTACAGAGTGGTAGAACATCCGTAGCAGCCTGGAGTCCACATTGAAGGACCTGAGCCTCCTCAGGAAGAACAGTCTGCTCTGACCTTTCCTGTAGAGGGCCTGTTTTTTGCTTTAACAGTCCAGTTTGTTATTTAGGTGCACCCCAAGGAACTTGTAGGTGTCCACCATCTCCACCCCCTCCCCGTTTATGAAAACAGTTGTTGGGTGTCTCTTCCTGCGTCGGAGGTCCACTACAAGCTCTTTGGTTTTCCCAATGTCGAGCTGCAGTTGGTTCCTGTCACACCATCCCACAAAGTTCTTGATTAGGTCTCTGTACTCAACCACCTTGTTGTTTGTAATGCAGCGAACAATGGAGGAGTCATCAGAGAACTTCTGCAGGTGGCATTTCCGAGAGTTGAGACAGAAGTCGGAGGTGTAGAGGGTTAACAAGAACAGCGACAGTACTGTTCCCTGGGGTGTTCCAGTGCTGCTCTTCACCACGTCTGACAAGCAGCCTTGAAGCCTGACATACTGTGGCCTGTCTGTGAGGTAGTCTATTGTCCATGCCACCAGGTCCTGGTCCACCTGCATCACCGAGAGCTTCTCAGCCAGATGGGTCGGCTGTACAGTGTCAAAGGCACTGGAGAAGTCAAAGAACATGACCCTCACTGTGCTTTGCGGCCTATCCAGGTACATATAAGCTCTGTGAAGCAGGTGGATGAATGCATTCTCCACGCTGATGCCAGCCTGATATGCAAAATGCAGCGGGTCCAGGCAGTCCGTTATCAGTGGCCTGAGGTATTGCAGGACCAGTCTCTCAAAGGTTTTCATGACGTGTGAAGTTAGAGCCACAGGCCTGAAGTCAATTAGACCACTGGGAAGTCCCTTCTTGGCCACCGGGACTATCAAGGATGTCTTCCAGATCGTGGGCAGCCTTTTCAATCTCAGGGAGAGGTCAAAAAGATGTGTGAAGACTCCCGCCAGCTGCTCCGCACACATCCTGAGCACCCATGGGTTGATGTCGTCTAGTCCCCTGGCCTTATTGGTCCTGCTCCTGGTGAGCTGCCGTCTCACCTGGCTGGTCTTGATAATTGGAGGTGTGAAAGGGGGGTGACTGTCCACTGTGCTGGGTGTCAGACTGCCACCCCTGGTAGTAAGGGAAGGGGGGGAGACTGTTCTTTTGATGTGGTTTTGAAGTGGCTGCCAAGCCTCGGTCCTGATGGCCCACCCGAGCTTGTATGCATGTCTGACAATGTCAGGACGTGCTCCTAATGAGATGACAGATGGTGTCCTGGGGTATCTCCCCCCAGATCTGAACCAGGGCATCACAGAGGCCCTGGTCAGTCTGAGGTGCAACCTGTCAGCGTCGTATGGACCCAAACATGATGTCCCAGAGGCGTTCTATTGAATTTAGCTCGGGCGAACATTGGGGCCAGTCAATGGTATCAATTTCTTCATCCTCCATGAATTGCCTGCATACTCTAGCCACATGAGGCCGGGCATTGTCGTGCACCAGGATGAACCCAGGACCCACTGCACCAGCGTAGGGTCTGGCAATTGGTCCAAGGGTTTCATCCCTAATGGCGGTCAGGGTGCCGTTGTCTAGCCTGTAGAGGCCTGTGCGTCCCTCCATGGCTATGCCTCCCCAGACCATCACTGACCCACCACCAAACCAGTCATGCTGAATGATGTTACAGGCAGCATAACATTCTCCATAGCCTCTCCAGACCGTTTCACGTCCAACACATGTGCTCAGGGTGAACTTGCTCTCATCTGAAAAGCGCAGGGCATCAGTGGTGGAGCTGGCAATTCTGGTGTCCTATGGCCAATGCCAGTCGGGCTCCACGGTGCCAGGCAGTTAGCTTAGGGACCACTAGAGGACGTTGGGCCCTAAGGTCACCCTCATGAAGTCTGTTTCTCATTGTTTGGTCAGAGACATTCAGACCAGTAGCCTGCTGGAGGTCATTTTGTGGGGCTCTGGCATTGCTCATCCTGTTGCTCTTTGCAAGGTCCTGCTGATGGGTTAAGGACCTTCTACAGCCCTGTCCAGCTCTCCTTGAGTAACTGCCTGTCTCTTGGAATCTCCTCCATGCTCTTGAGATTGTGCTTGGAGACACAGCAAACCTTATTGCAATGGCACGTATTGATGTGCCATCCTGGGGGAGTTGGACTGCTTGTGCAACCTCTGTGGGGTCCAGGTATCGCCTCATGCTACAAGTAGTGACACTGTCTCTAGCCAAATGCAAAACTAATAAAAAACAGTGAGAAAAAATTGAGGAGGGAAAAAATGTCAGTAGCCTCCACTTGTAAAACCATTCCTGTTTTGGGGATCGTCTCATTGTTGCCCCTATAGTGTGCCTGTTGTTAATTTCATTAACACCAAAGCAGCTCAAACGGATGAACAACCCGCTCTGCTACTTAAATATCCAGATCAATATCCCAAAATTTTAGTTGACTTGATGCTATACTCTGATTAAAAAGTGTTCCTTTAATTGTTTTAGCAGTGTATCTGTCTGTTTATTTGTGTGGCTGTGTACATCCACGCTGATATTTAGCTACTAAATATCAGATGTTGATTGATACTACTGTTGCTACACATTTCTCTCACGCCGCATACACAGTTTACATCCCAATTTACAGTCATTTGGAAACGTTGAAACATGATTTTAGAGAGCGGCTAACAAAGATCATTTCATTTCATTTTACCTGCTGACAAGATTTCTTAAGAAGTCTACTTCAAATAAAATTAATGAGAAATCATTTATAGTGTTTATGGCACTTTTATCAAAGAAGGGTGCCAATCAGAGCCACATCTCACAAATAGTAATTGTATTTGCATGCTGAACTGACTGCGATAGCGGCCACAGTGGTCCCTGTGTCCTCTAGCGTGCAACATGAGGGGATGAAGAATCACATAGAGATTAAAGCTCTGAATTGTCACAGAAAATAAAACAAAGTGACATCACCATCACCGCACAAAGTCACAAATAAATAAACTAACAAACGCCAGCAAAAACATATTGTCCTTGGCGGAGGTACTAATAAACCAAACATTAACTAGTAATTAAAGATGTCACAAAAAAACTAACTGCAAAACAAATAGACCACAGCTCAATACAGTTTTGAATAAATCAAGCATGCAAAGCAATCTCTCTTGGTCATTTTAACATTCTATCTTTAAACCAGATTAGGTATTTTAGTCTGTAGAAGTCTGGATGTTGACTAACAGTCTCTTGAACGCTTTTTGGTGGAAATACTGTAAGACTGTGAAACTGCTTTATTTAATGTTGGAGTCAGTTTGGATTAATACTGTTTGTTTTTTAGAGAGCTTTGGCAGATAGTTTGGCTCTGCTTAAACATTGTGAACGCTTAATAATTCCTAACATACAGTATTAACAAACTGAAAAGAAGTGGAGCTATCATTATTGGGAGACCCTCCTAATGCCTTTTTGCCAAACAACATCGGAAAAACATAGTATTTGCAAAGAATGGCTAGATCTCAGTTTGCCAATTAATGTTTTCTTGGGGGAACTAAGCTCAATCAGAAAATAATAATAGATATAGTATGATTTTCCCGCTTAAAGAACCAGCAGCAATAAGAAAAATCTGACTCTACAGTACAGAAGTTTACTAAAGTTGTTGTTTATGACATTGCCTCACTGTTGTTCGATGTTTCATGTGAGGAACGTTTTTACTTGCTGAATGCTAACGACTCTGCTGTATCATATAATATCCCTCTCAGCATCTGTGCCATCCAGCCTGTGTCCTTTTGAAGACACATACTGTCATTTGTGATCATTAATTGATTTTCAGTTTCTTCTGCTGTTAGCATGATTATTAGCCAATGGTTAGCAGTCCCATGGTGCCCCAGCAATGGTTGTCGAATCTGTCAACAAACCTAAGACTCCTCAAGGCCCAGTCACCATCTGGCTGCTTATACCCACCATGCTGGAGAGACATTGCTGGACATGGATTCTCTTATAAAGTTATTATTGTGCAAGTACAATCTATGTCATATACATTATACAATTTTGCATCTATACACCACCACAATGGATTTAAAATGAAACAATCAAGATGTGATTGAAGTGCAGACTTTCAGCTTTGATTTAAGAGGTGTCACAAATCGATTGCATTTACCATTTAGGAATTACAACTACTCTATGCAGAGTACCTCCATTTTCAGAGGCTCAAAAGTATTTTGACAAGTGACTGACCAGCAGTTTCGTGGCGTGGTGTGGTCGATCCCCTTGTCACTTGAAGACAAATGAAGTACATTTAAAGTCTGGAGTTGATTTCAGATGTTGAATTGGCATTTGTCAGCTGTTTAACTGGAGCTGTCAATATGAAGTCAAAGGAAATATCAAGAGAGATTCTGTCCAGCCCAAGCCAGTTCCCAAAGCATACTTGATACATTTTGATGTAGTTAATTGGCTAGATGTAGGTTTTGAAGTGGGTATAGCTGATGATTTTGAATTCCGGACAAAAAAAAAATTGTTTGTTTTTAAAGTTTGTTGTAATACCTTTAAATTTCCCCCTTTGTTTTTGGATCAGTTTTTATAGCGTTAATTGGACAGACATTGTGGTTTTTTTTGGAAGCAGTAGATTGCCAATTGGTAATTCTCCCAGCGACAGGCAATGAACCAAGACTCAAATAACAGGTGTTTCAATATGATTAAAGCAGCAATGCCAAGGAACCTCTGGAGAACTCTTACCCTTTAAATACTTACCTCATCTGTCATGGCTTTTAACATCACTGAGGTTGTCATTCTCACTGCAGTTCAAGAAAACTTTTTTACCTTGATGCTTTGCAGCAACATCAGCAGTTTACAGTTGTTCTACATTCATCTCCCTAACCCTGTGCTTAAAACCAGTTTCAGTGCTGCTACATGGGGCAATGAAAAACACTCTGTGGTGAAGACAAGAATTGAATCCTGGATATACAGCAACAATTATTGGAAACGAGACAAATCTATCCACTTTGGAATGAACATTTTAGTAGTTTTGGTATCCGATTATGAGTGCTGATTTTCCCTGTATCAGTCATTCCCTTGCTGCTTTAGTTTTAGTCCGCTGGGGTCTTCATCATCCTTTTCTCATTTCATTTCTCTCTCCCTGGTTCCCTGGTCCGTATTTTTCTATCACTTTCTTGTTGTTCCCCTCTGCCTCAGGGACAACTTTTTTTTACCAGCCTATGTGCTGGATGGTAATTTTCCGTCCTATAACAATAGCTCCAGACAGCAGATGTCTTGACTATATAGCTGTTGTGACATTTTCTCATTGCACAGATCCCTTTTTCTGAAACGACTAAATGCCAAGTGGACACCACAGGGTACAATTAGTCCACTTTACACTGGGGAAAGTGTGCTCCTGCTAGAACCACACACCATACAACTAAGCTGCCCATGCAGCCCACCACTGTCCTACAGTCATTTATTTTACTTTACTAACTGCTTTAATGGCGTTTTTGTTCCTGTGTGCTTCTGGCTGTACACTGTCTGTTTTCCCTCTGCCTCCATTAATAGGCTCAGAATGGAGTAGAATCCTTAGTAATGTAATCAGTTGACAGGACTTGATTGTAAAACCTGCTCATTAAGACATAGTTAATTTTTGTCCTTTACACTTAAATGTTCAATAAGCCATGGTTACCCACACACAAGCACACCGGCCAGTGAGTGTATATGTGCACCAGTATGATGAGCACGAAGCATATCGAGGTGCCCGTTTTCTCAGTTTCCTTCATTTCTATAGTATGTTAAAGTAATCAAGAGGAGCCTTCTTTGAGTTGTGCAAAATACAGTGAGAATAAATATTTTCTCTTCAAAGCAAAACTCCACCAGCTTGACATAAAAGATGGAAGAAAAATTCTCTGGTTCAAGGCGTCGTCTAATCTGATAAAATAAACCACTGTGATGTAATTAGGGTTATCCTTGCTCGGTGGTTTATTGCAGAAAGGCTAGTATAAAGCATGATATGCCAGACATTTAAGTTGTCATTTTCTTTTGATATGACTTTTTTGACTTCTCTAGATTAATGGAATGGAATACTCTCTTGAACTGCATTCCCATACAAATATAATTTTTACACCAAAGTTATTGTGTCCATGCAGGTTTTAAACATGTAGAAACTCAGTTAAAATGGGAAGTTGACCTCTCTGTCATTGCCAGTGGCTGAGTTTGCCACTTTTTTTTAATGTCATGTTTATTGTCAAAAAAATGTGAATAGTAGAAAGCAGCAGATCGTATACCTATGCCTGCACCTAGAACATGTTAAAACTAATTTTAATGTCTTAATATACGGTAAATCATAAACATAAGATCCATCCATTTTCTACCACTTATCCTGTTAGGGGTCGCGAGGGGGGCTTTTTGTTCCTGTGTGCTTCTGGCTGTACACTGTCTGTTTTCCCTCTGCCTCCATTAATAGGCTCAGAATGGAGTAGAATCCTTAGTAATGTAATCAGTTGACAGGACTTGATTGTAAAACCTGCTCATTAAGACATAGTTAATTTTTGTCCTTTACACTTAAATGTTCAATAAGCCATGGTTACCCACACACAAGCACACCGGCCAGTGAGTGTATATGTGCACCAGTATGATGAGCACGAAGCATATCGAGGTGCCCGTTTTCTCAGTTTCCTTCATTTCTATAGTATGTTAAAGTAATCAAGAGGAGCCTTCTTTGAGTTGTGCAAAATACAGTGAGAATAAATATTTTCTCTTCAAAGCAAAACTCCACCAGCTTGACATAAAAGATGGAAGAAAAATTCTCTGGTTCAAGGCGTCGTCTAATCTGATAAAATAAACCACTGTGATGTAATTAGGGTTATCCTTGCTCGGTGGTTTATTGCAGAAAGGCTAGTATAAAGCATGATATGCCAGACATTTAAGTTGTCATTTTCTTTTGATATGACTTTTTTGACTTCTCTAGATTAATGGAATGGAATACTCTCTTGAACTGCATTCCCATACAAATATAATTTTTACACCAAAGTTATTGTGTCCATGCAGGTTTTAAACATGTAGAAACTCAGTTAAAATGGGAAGTTGACCTCTCTGTCATTGCCAGTGGCTGAGTTTGCCACTTTTTTTTAATGTCATGTTTATTGTCAAAAAAATGTGAATAGTAGAAAGCAGCAGATCGTATACCTATGCCTGCACCTAGAACATGTTAAAACTAATTTTAATGTCTTAATATACGGTAAATCATAAACATAAGATCCATCCATTTTCTACCACTTATCCTGTTAGGGGTCGCGAGGGGGGCTGGAGCCTATCTCAGCATCTTCGGGCGAAGGCAGGGACAACCTGGACAAGTCACCAGTTCATCGCAGAACTGACATATACAGACAAACAACCATCCACACTCACATTCACACTTAAAGGCAATTTAGAGTGACCAATTAACCTAACCCCAGTTTGCATGTTTTTGGACTGTGGGAGGAAGCAGGACTACCCAGAGAGAACCCATACAGACACAGGGAGAACATGCAAACTCTGCACAGAAACGCCCTGACCCGGGAATCGAACTCAGGACCTTCTTGCTGTGAGGCGACAGCGCTAACAACTGCACCACTGTGCTGCCCTAAAAATAAGAGTTGTAATAAATTTAATCGTTCTGAGTAAGACACACTATTATTCCTGGGGCTGCTATGTAAGAGTGGGCCATCTAGGTTCCTTTATATCCCTACGGAGAGTTGCACATGTGCAGTAAAAATCAGATACAGACCATCGATTGTTTAACGACAGGCAACACGAGGGCTCCCGACAAGTGAAGCCAGACAGGAAATGGGCCAAACTGAAAACACCAGCAATAACCACATCTTAAGTAATTTTTCCCCAAAGATGGTTCCTGTCACTTTAGGTAGTTCTTCTCACGCTGATGTACGCCCAAGTGTTTCTTTTTCTGATCAGTTTGTTTTCTTGTTTGCCATTTGATGCCACTTAAAGGAGTTGAAACATCTTGATTGACAGCTGATCCCTGCTTGCTTGATTGAGTTGGGTGGCGGTATGAGTGGGAACCCGATCACCATCAGATCACTAATGTGCCGACTCTTGCTCCAAATGACATCACTGGCACAAGACAACAGAACTCATATCCAGGTTATTTTTTTTGCTTAATTTTGTACAGCATGAAGACGAGGAAACATGTCTGTCTTTATTTATGTCAGTGGTACTGGCATTGAGGCCAGATACATTGATAGACTGGTTAATGTCTGATATGTTTCACTTAATCCTCTGTTTCATAGACAATGATGACTGATTGATAATAAAAACTGCTGGAGCAGAGACAGGTGGAAATGTACTGCAGAGTCATTTGATACAGGAATGAATACTGATTTACTGACAAAAGCCAGATGTTAGTGGATATGAGTCAGTTTGCTTAGCCAGTCAGAAAGGGGTAAAATGTACTTTAATCCGTGATGGATTACATAAAATAAGACATTTTCTGATTATTGATGTTAATACCACATGGAAATTGATTGAAAATCCATGGCTGCTTTACACTATACAAATTCTGTTTTATAGATTTCGAAATAGTTATCAATATTTTGAAGCTTTAAGGTATTCCATAATTGATTGTTAAATGATATTCAACAATACCAACGTTAACATTGGTATGTCATCACATACTGAAATAAAGGGTTTGAGCTGACACTGCAGTTTGGGTTCAAAGCTATCCCGAACTACTAACCCAAAGTATCAGTGTATGAGGACCAGAGAATGAGTCTCAACGTCTTACAAATGACATTAGACTAATTGCTGTGGACCTTGAACCTAAACTGTCACTACCATGATATTTAAGTGACATAGTTTTTTTTTAATGATATACAGCATGTCCTGACGTTAATTTAAGAAACCATATTCCCTTTGACTCTGAACTGGTAAATCTGCACTTCTTTCAAACTCCATGGCTTCAGTTTGTGACATATTCTCTGTGTGTATGTGTGTAGATTTCAAATCAACGCTTTGATGATGATGATATTAATGGGCTTATTATGTCAGACTTTACAAAGTTCCATCACAGCCACAGAACACAAAGGTTTCCACAGCAGTATTCCTTATTAAAAGTCAAATCTCTGAAGTGACCTTAAACACTGACATAAACATTGAGTTTAAATGACAAGTTTTATTGATCTACTTTCAATCAGATGGCCCACTAGTCTCTGTGATTAAACCTGTGATCAGTCACTGTGCAGCCAAGAGCCATGTAAACAGAGCCAATCCAATTTGAATAAAGAAATGACCTGTGGTTAGGGCTTTGCATGCAGCATGTATTTGCTTGGATGTTATGACTGTTTTAGTTTTACTCTGCCATCTAGATAGAAACAAGTGAACAAGTTAGAATGAAAATAAAGTAGATTGAGATGTGGGCTGGAGCCTCTTCCTGATTTAGACCGTGAGTAAGTTCTACTTTGGAGCCATGAGTTCAAATTTGAAGTCAGATTACATCTGGGTAAGAGATACCCGCATGCCTGCTTGTTCTTCAAATGACACTTCATTAATGTTTGCTTCACTTGTTGGTTTTAAAGTCTAAATAAGAAACTCTCTTTTTCTAGCATTTGTAAGTGGTGTTATTGCTGTGAAATATCCAGTTCAGAGGCACCATGAATAGTACAGTGAAGGCAACACTTAAAGGGAGCCAATATAATTTCTTCAGTGATCAAAATTTATAACAAAAATGATTATTTTGTCTCTAATAACTGTTTCCTTTAGGACCAGTTGGCGAGCAACTGTAGCTGGTGAGCTAACAAGTAATATGCTGGCTAACTGACTTTAAAAGTGAGATACTCCCTTCATAAACCTGTAAAAAGAATACAGTAGGTATGCAAACTACATGGGAAAACATGCAATATGTGATAATGTTGAATGCTTATATTATCAGGAAAAAAAGCCTCTCTAATTACATCTTTGAAGAGTTCCGACGGAGTTCCGGTGCAGATTGAATGCCAAACTCAATATTGTCTGTGAACTCTAAAATTTGTGGGCAACTCGATGATTGACTAAAAGTCGTGCAGTGTGAAATAAGCCTGAGACAATTTGCTTTTGCTCAAATCCTTGCAATAAAATTCTCCAGACTTAATATGACACCGGAGATTTATACAGACGTCAACAAGTGAACCTATTGATCATTGCAACTGACTGAAAAGAACGGATATTAGAGTAATGTAAAATATGGTACTTCAGCACTCTTACTTAATAATTTGTTTATTACTGATGAGGAGGAATATCAGAATTCCAAGGTGCTTTCATATTCTCATTCTTTGCGAAAAACCAAAATAGCTACCCAAAAGGTCTGGCAACTAGGGTTCCTTTAAGCCGCCATGCTCTCCTTACATCCTGCTTCTTCTTATAGAGTCTCACTGAGGCGGAAGATAGTGTGTGTAGCTACGTGTGTTCGTGTGAAGGTATGAGTCTGCTGTTTTGAGTGCGTGTTTCCCTCCATCTCGCCTCCCTTCAATCTTCTGTCTGTCCTGCCTCCTTTCCCCATCTCCCCATTGCTTTTCATCAATAGTGGCAGTGTGAATGTGTGTGTGTGTTCGGGTGTGTGTTGGTGGACA
>KV751329.1:2037104-2053373 GCA_001698575.1 Mola mola | reverse complement strand
AGGTGGTTGCTTTTGTTTGGAAGTTTTTAAGAGGACTTAACCGAAATTCTCACGGCTTCTCCATCCAGCTAGTTAGTCAGTTTATTGCTCCGCTGTGGGAGCAACAAACACACAAACGATCAAAGAAAAACACAAGCGTTTCAGCTTTCCCTTCATCTTCTATGGAGTTGTTGCCACGAAGTAGGTTGTTTTTTTTTTCTCAATTTGAAGTTCTTTACATGATGATGTTGTTTTAGATTTTTTTGAGTGTAAAAAATCTGATCACTCTGGGGAAAACGTGTCTTTCTGGTGCTCAGTAGTAATGCTAGAGACGTAACAGACAAGCAACTCTTGAGCTCAGTGTGATGTAATTTCTTGTAGTTTTCTAGGAATTACTCTCTACGTCATGAGACCATGGATGCCAAAATCATCCATGTGTTCCTCACAGATGATTGGCTCAGTCCTAAAACCATAATGAGAAAAGCAATGATTGATCTAAAGCCACCGAGCCAAGAATAAGGTCATTAGAAGTTTTATTTTATTTCATTTTATTTGGATTGTATTTGTGTCCATGAAAAAAATAGTTTATCATCAGCTTAGGAAACAGGGCCAAATCATCACAGCAGAAGAAGAAGAAACAAGGTGATTTTTAAAAAAATGTTTTTTTATTAGCCTATCCAGTTTCTATTAAGCAGCCATATATTCATAATCATGTTGAAGTCATGTGAACAGGTGCAAGTCTGCTTGTTTAACATGTGATCACCGCCTCATCTAGAAGTTACTTTTACATGCAACTAATTGGAAACAAGTGATTCATTTCATCTTAAAATGCAGCAAAGTAGTTGATTGATGAGCCTCATTCCCAGGTCATCAAAGACTGATGCTTTGGGTAGGTGATGGGTCATCTTATAAGTCGGGGTGTGATGATACACTCATCTCACAAGACAAGATGTTACACGATATTGGGTTCAGGAGAACAAGACAAGGCGAGACAAGATTTTAACATTACCTTTTAAAAAATCTTCTCTGACTAAATATATGACTGGAAAAAATAGGCTTTTATGTGACTGAGTCACAAAACAGTGCAGGTGCATTTTGAAATATTATATAACTGTCCCTTACAGCACATGACCGACCTGCAACGTTAAAATTATAATAAAGTTGATTTATATGGTACGTTTTAAAACATACAGTTACAAAGTGTTTGTGGTTGAGATGTCAGTTCATGTTTCAACATTGAAACAACAACAATAAAACAAGATGGATGTAAAAATGTTAAAAATTCCACAAATCAATTAAATTATTGCGTAATCTCCTCAGCTTTTGAAATGATTATACATCATTTTATTAGCATTTTATCACATTTGCCATTAAAACAACTTAAAAAATTAAATATTTGTTATTTAAAAAGTTGAAAACAACTTTGATTCCCTTCAAAACCACATTCAACTGTGAAATAACCTTGGTTGCGCTTGTTTAAAATAAGGATGAAGCCAAATCAATGAACAAATGTGGCATGTTGCAAATTTTGATAAACAAAAAGATTGCAGATGGCATATTTGCTCTCTAAAATGGAATAAACATGGTTGGAGTCCTTTTGTGTGCTAAACAGCACCACACACAGAGTCTGGACTGTGTTTGGTAACACAGAGTACACCTGCCCTTTACCCAAGCACATCCTCACAACAGCAGTGCAGCACATACATGTAGAAGCTTAGTTCATTTAGTCAAATGAACAGTATCTGTGAACATCAGAGCAGATTGCATTTCCTGAAGAAAGTTTCGTATCTGCACTTGCTAATGAGCTACATGTAAACATAAGAAGATGGGGTAGCAGCAGTCACACTTGAGAGATTTTAATGCAGTGTGTGTGTGTGTGTGTGTGTGTGTGTGTGTGTGTGTGTGTGTGTGTGCAAGGATTGCAGCAGCACAGACCGCTTTGTATTGACAACACCTTCAACGCTATTACAACAGACATTACATGTTGTGTTTTACAACAGAACATAAATGGCAGAAAAGTCAATGGGAAACTTTCTACCTTCTCTCAGCAGTGAGTTTTAATTGTTGTAAAAAACACAAGTTGTGGGTTGTCATGGGAGCTGTGTGCACAACATGAAAAATTCATGTTCTCTTTGAATGTACACTATATACATGTGTACACACATGCATACGTGCAAATTTTTAGGTCCCATGTTTCTATGCAGGCGCATGTGTGTATGTGTATGCTCATTAATAAAAAGACCATAGTGCATAACTAAGAAAAAATAGTCAGATTTATTTATATATTTGTTTGTATCATTGTGGGGGAAAGCCCGGAGTTGTCTTGGGCATCGATAGTGTTTCAGTTACCACAGACTGGTGCCTTGTCCTGTAAACACACACACTCTATGTCTAACTTTAATTTTATATGTTCATTTTTAATGCTTTAGTTTTCGTCTAAATGCGTCGGTGGAAACTGTACATGTGCTTGTGTCACCTTACAAAGAACCAGTGTTGTGTAATTTCACCGAAACATTTTGCATTTACATTTACATCTCTTTACAAACATTTGCCACCAGATCAGATCAAATGCTGCCAGGAGAACAATGATTGGTTCTAGCACCCTGTCAGATCCCAAACCAGCACACTATCAGAAACCAGTGTAAGATTAAAATAGACATTGTATGTAACCAGCTGTAATCATCGCAGCAGCAGACACAAACACGGTAACGTCAGCTGTTAGCTTGTTTGTGTTAATTAGTAGTTACTCTTCTTGAAAGAGCAACTCGCAGGAACAGATTTGTTTTGTCATAGTTTTTGTGTGTTTATCAAGCATGAAGTTGCCACAGGTTCTACAAGCAGGTCACTGTCAAGGTGTGCTTCCAGCTGGAGTTGATTTCTGCATGAAATTCTTCTTTTTTACTACTTCAACAGTAGTGCCGGGAGCAGATGTGACTTTTGCCTTTGGGGGATGTACACTGTTGTAATCAAAAGTGGTGAAAACTGGTGTTCCAGCTACCTGGTCTTGGACAGTCACAGAGCTACACTTCAGCTGTTCAACCCGTTGAAATTACATTTAACATATGTGGAAATAAGAAATCTACCAGAAGATTGTGTAGGTCAGAAGCAAACCTTGAAAAAAACCTCACAGGAGAAAAGGGGGAGAATACAAAATGGTCTGTTGTATCCCTCTCTTTTTATCACCCAACCAAATCTTAGCAACAGCAAGAAACAAGCCCAATTAGAGAGGATAGATGTTTTGTCTGACAACAATTCAGACCAAAGCTCCATGCCCATGTCACATCAAATCAAATCAAATCAAATCAAATTTTATTTGTATAGCCCGAAATCACAATTTACACATTGTCTCACTGGGCTTTGACAAACTGTACAGATGTGACATCCTCTGCCCTTAGACCCTCGAACCGGGTGAGGAAAAACTTAAAAAACCCTAAACAGGGAAAATAAGAAACCTCAGGAAGAGCCACAGAGGAGGGATCCTTCTTCCTAGGACGGACAGACGTGCAATAAATGTCACTTGTACAGAACACAAAAACATGATAACAACAGTTCATTTAGAATGCATAAAACATCCATGAGTCCCAGAGTCTATGGATTCTATGAGCCCGGATGTATGGAAAGTCTAGTGATCCAGACGCAGGTGGACTCTGTTGGTCCAGGAGTCATTGTACTCCATGTAGGAAGATCTGGGTGTTGCTGAGTCCAAGAGTATGTAGAATCTGTAAATCCAGGGATATGTGAAGTGTAGTGGTCCAGAAGCAGGTGTAGTCTATTGATCCAGAAGCCATTGTGATCTGTGGGTCCCGATTTGCACTTGGAAATCCAGCCTAGGATCCAAGTCACAGGATCCAAGTCACAGGATCTCCTTTCCTAATGTGGCCAGGGGGCATCAAGTAGGACCACAGCACCACCTCCCACTGCGACCTAGAAAAACCTGCAGGATGGTAAAGCACAACGACTCCGGGGAAGAAGTAAAGTTAGTGTAAGGATACGGACATTTACAGGAGCAGAGAAGGAGTCGGAGTCAGAGGGGGGAGAGAAGAAAGCTCAGTGAATCATGGAGTGTTCCCCCAGCAACCTAAGCCTATAGCAGCATAACTAAGGGCTAGATAGGCCAGCCTTAACTATAAGCTTTATCAAAAAGGAAGGTTTTAAGCCTACTCTTAAAATCAGAGAGTGTGTCTGCCTCCCGTACCAAGACTGGAAGATAGTTCCACAGGAGAGGAGAGTTCCACAGGAGAGGAGAGTTCTCCCCCAAACGTCTTCTGTTAATGTCGCAGAATAAGAAATAATACAATTGTGATGGCTTTGGTTTGATGCCTCGGCTTATCGACATATCAGACTCTTTTCAGAGAATAGTGTGAAACTGTCAGACACAGTGATAACTGGCCTGTTTTTCCCACTGCAGAGTTCATTTCACAACAATAAAAAAATGACAGAGGCGACAGAGCCACCGCTGTGGCCATAATAATGTCCGGGTGTCACTAAACATGACGGTCAATAAATTGACAGAATTTTGCCATGTTCCTTCTCTCTCTGTCTCTGTCTGTTCAGGAGCTGCAGTTTGAACGTCTGACCAGGGAGCTGGAAGCCGAACGACAGATTGTTGCCAGTCAACTGGAGAGATGCAAGCTCGGCTCTGAGACTGGAAGCATGACTAGCATCAGGTGTGTGTGTGTGTGTCTCACACCCGTCAGATCTTCTTTGGTTCACTCTACCTGTGTGTTTGTTCACATCAGCTGAGCTCTTGCAGGTGACTGGTTTCACAGCTGGTTACATTAAAGGCACACTCCTTGATCTGTGTCCAAAATCATCTCTTGGTTCAAACCACTGCTCAGAAGCATTGCTGCTTCAGAAATAAGTGAGAGAGAGATCACCGCATTCGTCTTGTGCACCACACTGTGTTACTTCTCTTGTACCCACACACCTGCTCGAGTAGGTACTTCACAGAGCTGCAACATTTATTTATATTGTTGTTTGATGCATTGCTAGTTTATGACTCATTGCAGAAGTTGCGTTTCGAACTTAGAACTTAGATGCTATAGTACAGTCAAGCAGTGCATATTAAAAGGATCAGTTCATATTTTTCTTAAAGACAGCCTCCGATGAAAACTTTTCTCATCATATTAACGTGTCCATGTTGTGTTTTTATGTACGACAACACACATCGTGACCGAAATAAGCAGTCAGCGTAATGGCTGAGTATTTTTTGCTTTTGTTCAGCAATCCACCAACGACAGTCTCCAAAAACCAATTTCTACATAGAAAACCCAAGGAACTAATCCCGATTACTTGTAGGAATGGGGGTTAGCATTGCAGAAAGGAAACTTACAATTTTATTGTATTAAAAAGCTCCTCCTATTTTTCCTCAGAATCTGGCTGAATTTCTCCAGAGTTAGAACTTGCCACTGTGCAGCGTATAGTTGACTAGTTTAAAGCTCTGACTCGCTCCATCACAACAGCTGCAGTTGAAGGGGCAAACTGGTGGACAGAGACAGGGCAGGACTAAAGTAGCACACTCATCAATCAAAGAGACTTTAAGCCCTCAAAATATTTTTTTGCATTGAAAGAATATGTAACTTCTGAAACTGAAATGAGTTTTTAAGGGTTCAATTAATAGCTGAGACAATACTTCACATTGCATTAATTAATAAATCACATACCACCAACTATCTATGGCTGTTGCCTACTTATCATTACTTCTCTTAGACATCTATTATACAGGAACATGTTTATTTTTGCTACTTAACCTGTAATATCCACACATGACGACACTTGATCACCAAGCTGTTATAGCAGTGTGTAAGGTAGATATGAATGTAAGGCAGTATTTTATCTCAATATGGGCCTCCACCAAGTATTGACAAAATTACCTGTTTTTCACAGTTTTACAATAGAAAAAGCAGTTTTTCAGTAGTTTTAGTAAACAACAGGGAGCTGAAGAAGATGTGATACACTGTATTCACTTTGTAACACATGTTTCTCAGTCAGGAGTTGATTTAAAAAAGAACAGTAAAAGCTCACAATGTCTTAAAAACTTAATTGTAAATGCACCACGTGCCTTGAAAATCAATATAGATCTGTCGAAACTCACTTGCAGAATAAACTTTATTGGGATCAAGTTGCCATCCTACAGCTCTAAAGCGCACAGTATTGTAGCGCCTTTAAGCTTGGAGGTGCAATGGGGATAAAGTCAGACTCACTTTGCAGCCGAAGGATTTAAACGTCAAAGAAAACCGATGACAGACTGATGCTCAGATTCTAGCTGAGTTAATCTGGGTTTGATGTGCCCATGTAACTGACTAATGATCACAACATTTTTATATGAATAATGGATGCTTTAATATAAGGTTTTAGATTACCTTTATCATTGCATTGTTTACAGAGTCATCATTATAAATCTGCATGTTTTTGCCTTTTGCAGACACAGATATGACCTACTGTCATATATACAGATGTAACCTTTGTGAACAATTTCTTTGAAACAAAATTGTTCCATCTAGGTCAGAATAATGTTCCAGTTATATCAAACAAGCTGCTTTTCTGAGTTTAAATGGATTTTGGCTTGGGTCTACTGGCACAAATCAAATCCTCAGCTTTGCAAACACGACATGTTCTTTATTGTCCATTAAAAACAGTGGTTTGTTTTCACAAAGAATTTAACAATGTGCAGCCATCCCAGGTTAGTGCTCTGTTTGGGTTCCTCTTTTTCATGATGAGAAGAAGCAAATTGCACAGATTGTGATGAGCCTGCCTTACTCTATGCTTTTGATTGAGTTGGGACCCAATCCTCGTCTCTGCTCTGAGCTCAAAGAACACATTTGACACATTCGATATCAATCCCAGTGTGAAAACAGCAATCCGGACACAGTAGAAATAATGCACTTAGTCTGGCTCTCAGGACAATGTAACGCGATTAAAGTCTCTGTCTCCCTGTCGTCGTCTCACGCTTTCCCACACACATAAAGAAACGCAGCCATCATTTTTCATCCTCATGGTTCTGTTAAGCAAGTGGGGACTGCATCCGTCTCAAACTAATTACTCATCTGTCGGTATTGTCATTTTCACCAAATCATTCACAAGGCTGAACAACTGGTGCATGTTGACTGTCATACGGCCATATATAAGGGCCTCTGCTTGAAACAGCAGCAACATGGGAGTTGGATTACCTGTGGAGTCTTTCCCCTTCATCATCCAGCTGCACAGCAATGTAATAAAGGCTGCTGATTTTTTTTTAACTTGATTAGATGGGTTTATTAGCATGTTGTGGCTTGCACTCCGTTTTCCATTGCTTTTTATGGGCTATCCGCTTTGTTTGAAAAGCCTGCTACGGTGAAGTTTGCAGTGCCTAATTGTTCAGTTACACCTGAATCTTTAGTATTGTTACTTTATTGTTCTGAATAGTTTTATTCATCACTGATTTTTTCACAGTGAAGAGAAGAATTGGAATCTACAGAAATGTATCTTGGTATCTTGATAGTTGGTAGTGGTAGTGGGGTAGTATAGCTTTAATAATAATTTCCAATTTTTTTTTTTTTGTTATTTTAGTGTACTTCAGCACTGGACATGTTTTTCTTCTCCTCATGCATTTGTTCATTTAATTTCCTTTGTTTTTGTAGAGTTAGTTTAAGTTTAAGCTACATTAGCAGTCCAACCCAGAGGCGTTGCCAGAAGGTGGGTTTTTCTTTAATATGATTGACTAACCTATAACCCTATCAGACCAGTGAGGAGCATCTTATTTTTGAAGGTTTATTGCTTTTTTTTTGAGGTCCTATTTATGTTTGAGAAATATAAGAAACAGTTCCACCCCTGCTAAAGTTTATGTCTGAAAAATATCAGATTTGTATCTGTAATAATATGTAACATGTCAACTTTGAAAGTGCTGTGGCCACAACGTGTGTATTACTGTTGCTTTGGAAACTTATTTCTATATTGCACAGTTTTAATGGCTTACTCAATAGAGCAGCTCTTGTTTTTAAAACCCCCCTTTGCATAGACTGAGGCAGAGTAATAACCAGTGTTGTCATGATGAGGGACAATTCAATGCCTGTGTCCTCTATTATCGTCCACAATAAGGTGAGAAATTACAGATTTTCTGTAATGGGAATCCCCGTAATGAACTAGTGTATGTGACTCATACTCAGAAGTTTCCACCATTTTTAGTTCTTTCAGTTGATTTTCTTTGTCTTTGATGTTGGGATTCAAGCGAGTTGCAGAAATAATGGAAACCTTTCCCCTGATAGACAGTTTAAACCACCGAAAAGTTCAATTATGAATCAGTGTTAAGTGTAGCCATTGTCGGCAGCTCAGGAACTTGGCTCCTGTTGTGCTATGAAAGATAAAGACTTTCATAGGTGCTAATGAGCTCTTCAGTTCTGTCTTTGTTTCCAGTTTTAATCAGTCACCACAGGTCACCGTGTCTGCAGTGACATATGCTGCTGCTGCTTTATCACTTCAAAAAGCTCAAATCCCCGATGTGTGTGTGTGTGTGTGTGTGTGTGTGTTGCTCAGTCAGTCAACTGAGACAATGTTTTTGTCTGCGGAAAGAAGAGCGTGAAATATGTTGCCTCCTTGTTTAAAGAACCATATTCTGCTTCAGATGTTAACATTGCAAATGATACTGTGCGTGTTCTCCTGGGTTCACTTAACATAAGAGGTAAAACGAGCAGAGATTAAGGTTGTATGGTTATGTTGTGCATGTCAGAAGTACTTGCTTTGCATTTGTCACTTAACCTCACTTACCAGCCACATTCTCTCACTCGAGTCTGGCTCTAGCAGTTAAAATCTTTGGACGTTCCCTCGTTTAGTTGATATTTGTAATCGTATGGCGCTCAGTATTTAATTTAATTGACGTGCATAGCTGGTGTATTACATATTAGATTATTAGATAGACACTGTGTATTATCTTAATTATAAAGCTAAAATGTCTAATTCCTGGGCTTGTAGACCTGCCCCATTTACTCCTGAGCTTCTTTTTTTTTTTTTTTTGTTTTCACTTTTCAAAATTTGACATTCATTTCTATAGCTCAGTCATTCTTGATCCGGCGGTTATCGCTCATCAATATCTGACCACTCTCAAAGTTGTGAAAAGTCTCTCTGACCCACGAGGTCAGGTTACTGGGGCCTCACAGTTACGAGTTGTGATTTTAAGCCCTGTAGCGGGTTGACTTGGGCTCGTTTGTACATATGGTTGCATAAAAATCACAGTCAGATCAAGGCGTTGCCCATATTAGAGGTTTGATGCATTTTTAAACCTAGCCTAGAGCGTTTGGTTGACTCTGATCTTACCACATCATGGCTTCTCAATCTTCGATTTGGCAGTTACAGAAACAGTGTAACCTGATTTTGAACGTGCAAAGAACAAGAACAGTATCTCTCTCTTGGTTGGCTTGCGTCACTTTGCCTAGTGTTTGCCTGCTCCCTGTCTACAATCCCTGCGCATACAGATTGCTGGTGGTGCTGAGTGGCCACTCTCTGCTGGCAGAGGGGTAGCTACCTATCATAGCCTGCTCTTTATCTGCCTCCTTTGGCTCGGTGTGTTTCTGACATTTGTCTGGTAATCTGGTCGCTGAGCAGCGAGCATGTGCATACGAATTGGCTGTAACCATGGCACCCAGCAGGACAACACTGCCCCTCGTCTGGCGGGAAAAGGCAACCTGTCTAGAGATCCCAGCAAGGGCCCATTACCCAACAGCTGTCAGGGTGCTTGGCTGCCAGATTATAGACTCAGCACTGCCATTGCGTCTCCTCAGCACATATATAGTTTGTAGCTTCATGTTGAATTATAACCAGTTTTTACCAAGTTGAAAAATTCTTTCCAAAGAAAGTTCACTAATAGTCCTAAAAGGAAAAAGGGTTCTCCCTCTGAGGCAAGCTGAAGAATGTGTTATAGCTCTATGTAGAGCCTTTCCAACTAATATCAGGCCTTTCATGCAAACAGTTTTGTTCTTTTACAACACAGGTGTTCTTGTTAGAAATTTGAGTGTAATCTGTAAAAGTAGCATCTAGACATGCTCCATTTGTCTTTCTTTAACCTTGACCATAAGTGTACTAAAGAAAATGAGAGCACAAAATAACTTGCGTGGGTTCTCTCCGGGTACTCCGGCTTCCTCCCACAGTCCAAAAACATGCAAACTGGGGGTTAGGTTAATCGGTCACTCTAAATTGCCCATCAGGTGTGAATGTGAGTGTGGATGGTTGTTTGTCTCTATATGTCAGCCCTGCAATGAAGTGGCGACTTGTCCAGGGTGACCCCGCCTTCGCCCAAAGATGCTGACATAGGCTCCAGCCGCCCCCCGCAACCCCTAACAGGATAAGCGGTAGAAAATGGATGGATGGATGGATGGACATCTATAGTAACCTATTAAACTTGTTTGCTCTATGTTGGCTATATTTTCCCAATGATAGCAAGCTACAAAAATATATTGAATAATTGTTGATCAGACAGCTTTAGTCCTACAAGTGATGAGATTAGATTGATCTAAACAGTGAACAAACTCTTACAGCCTCATCTATAACTATCTGTGAGAAATAGAAAATGGCTACTCTAAGTAGGGCAGATAAGATGTCCAAACAGAAGTGAAACGTTATGATTGGCCTTGTTTCAGCATTTACAGATTATGTCACAAGAATCACATTTCAGTGGGCAGCGCCGGGGTGAGTTCAGAGAATATTATTATCTTCGATTCTCCAGCTGCCAAGGTGCACTGGCAGGAAGTACTGCTATTTAGTTTAGCTTCCCACGCTAGGCTATGACAATGCACATTTGTCAATGCCAAATGTCAAGAAGAAGAAGCAGAAGGTTGTGAAAGCAAGAAAAGCGAAACCACCTGTGACAGGATGCCTGTCACGTTTTGACGTCTGTTCCCCTTTTGAGTGGTGATTCTGGTGGCGCTGCCCTCCCTGGCTGGAGTTAGGTTTGATGTGAAGCAGAGATAGCTGGCTGGAGGTCATGGCCAAGGCTGGGTTCAGGTAGATGTAAGGAGAAACGCATATAATTTGGGTAACAACATCAGCTGGCACCCTGTTAGTCTGCATTTTTGGCCCGTCTCTCTCTACACCTGCTGTCTGCCAATCCTGTCAGGCTGCTGAACACAAACTTTAACTTAAAATAATTGCTTTAACGTTAAACAAACTGTGGATGTTATTGTTAATGTGCCGCGTTTTGATTTATTGGTGAATCAAATAGTTGCTGTAGGCATATGTTAATTGAAAGTGACTCCCAAATGCCACATGTCCAGCTTTATTTATTAAGTGCCTTACAACAAAATCCACAGCAGAGACCATGGATAATGAAGACCCCAGTTCTGAACACCTGCCAACACATTCCACCTGACAAATACAGCAGTAATATTGCTAATGAGCCCATGCCATCATGACAACCATTGTGACAATTAGAGTAAGTTAATTTTCTAACAGATGAATTATTTTGCGTGTGTTATGTTTTGGCGCTCTGATTTTCCTTGATGGGGCTGCACTGTTCTGCATTCAGCTGAGTCATACATGGTGGAGTTTGCTGAGGCGGCTCACTGTGCGATGCAAGATCACTTTTTTATTGTAAAATAACAGTGTAGCCAGAAGCAGCAGTTAAACTGCACACTGAGGTCGTGGAGACATGGCGTGAACAGAGGTTTGGACGGAGACACATAGTCAGAGGAAAGTGTTTGGTGACTGTGGGGCAGGAGCCAGCCATGAATCGAAACTGTTGTCACTTCCCGTTGTAGTTTTATGTCACTGCTGTAATTATACAGAGATAATTTTCTAGAGAGGCTTCCTTTTTCGTGGTTTATTGCAGAATGTGGTGGGAAAACATTTACATGTAGTACATTAAGGCTGCATGGCGTAATGTGTGCACCGATTAGGTTTATTACAAATAGGAAGCTAGCATGAATAATAAAACAGAAGGTACTCTATGTTCATTACATTGATCTTGTTATTTATTAGCTTTTTAACAATGATGATCTGTTCGGGATCCTGGTGACAGAGAGCTGGCTTTAACGGCTCAGCACAAATTACTCAACATCAGTTTTATACCTTATGACTTAAAATTAAGAATTTATTAGAGCTGCTTAGCATTTTTTTTCCTATTTAAAACAAATTCTTCATTGTATTTGAATAGTAGGTAGATTTAGCTCACCTAAGGTAATAATTAACATTTTTTATATTCATAAACTATATCCGGAGATATTTTCTCACTGAATGCAGGAACTGCCTTAGTTCTGTAACTACACACGGGATTACAATCCCACTTATCTAAAATTCCAGTGTGTAACCAGATAGGCACTCATATATGCAAGAATTCTTAATCAGCACAGTTGTTTTCTGTGTTGGGTGTATTTGCAAGGTTATGTGCCATGGGCATATATTTTAAATTATTTTTTAACAGGTTGTATCCAAGCCCCAAAACACCATCGGTATTCTCTCCATGTAGGATAATACCCTCATATTTTCTTGCTTGCTTGAGTATAGCCCCTCCCTCTCGACCATGACGCTGTTGTACTTGATATTTTAGCTCTATTACACAGGCACACACTCAAAACAAGAGTTGAGACACAAGATAAGACAGGAACACTGTGTTTTTAGTTTGCTGCCAATAAGCCTTCCGGGCTTTGGTGACTATTACAATATTATGTTTTGCCCTTAATGTTTCTTTGAACTCTTCATATTCTGATATTGTCAGCATATATTCACACCAAGTCAACTAACTAACATCTTATTCACTGTTGTGGTGCTTAACACCAGTTCAGGTAATCAACCCTGACTATTGTTAATAACTCTGAAATAAATTCGAGCTGTCTGTCTTTAGTCATTTTGTGTGCTCTCAAAATACCTTTTTTGCTCTTCACATTATTCCATGCCATCTGTATTGGACCTTTCCCATGAAATTGTAAGTACAAATCCAATGAGAACCTGATAAAAAGTTGACCTAAAGAGTCAAAATGGCAACGGTCTGAGGAGCAGGGGTTGGGGTGGTAGATGGACCAAACAAGCAGCAGATATTTACCCAGAAGACCCCTTTTTTTGTCCTGGGTCAAACTTAAAATGGAAATTTTCTGTTATTAATTCTTGTCCGTAAATTCTGAAATGTTTTGAAGTGACATCAAATGCACCTTATGTTATCTACAGTACATAATAAAAATAGACTGATTTTAACCCAAATTGTGATATTGTTTATCTACACCTGACCATGTCATTTTGTTGCCTGAACTAAACCTTCAGTCATTGTGTATGACCAAAGTCTCCTAACATTTCCTGGATGTTTAAACTCATGAAACACAGACAGTGTTAAATGACCTTTGAAAACACCTTAAAGGTACAATATGTAAAATCAACTCAACAGTTGATTGTTGAGTTTCAGTGTGCTGGTCCAAAGAAACCCCATAGCATCACCATTTGGCAACCAAGGAATAACTCAACATTTTGCCCAACAACTCTTTCAAAGTTGGATGCCAGTCATAACCAATATAAGAGATCATATTGTAAAGACAATAGATTATATGCTAATTTGAAGTGACTTCAGTCAACTTTCCTGTCTGGCTGAGCCTTTACTCAGAATCCCCAATGTGTTTGTTTTCAGGCATTTGTTTTGTTTTGGTTTTTTTTGCTGGATATTACAGACTCTCTTTCTTTCAAGCGCCAGTGCTCTGAATTGTTGTGCTGTCGTCATGCCTGGGTGAAATGCACATAGACTTTTAGTTAAAGGCCACTAGCCCTCAGCCAGTGTGCCTGAAAGTTGTGCATCAATATTCCCATTCACACGTAGCAATTTTCTACATCATTTAGATAATTAGCAAAGAGTGGAAATACAATGAGTGTAATGATGGTGTTGTTTCTGATGGTGCAGCTGATGAAGATTTTTAAAACCCACATTGATCAGGCTGCTGCTTGATAAAATTACTGCTGGATTCATGTCTTCTCCTCCTGATTTGTGAGCAAGAGGAAATAAGGAGGTGGCGAGCCACATTTTAAACGCTAACAGTGGGTGTGATCCATACCAAAGTCTCAGTATTGATCCTCTGGGGGGAATGAGGAGCACAGGAGGAGGATGAAAGGGGTAAGGTCAGCGATCTGTACAGGTTAATCAGGTGGATGGAGGGGAGAGAGCGAGGTAGGATTGGAAACGGGATGTTTGCTAATGTTGCTGAAATTAATCTGGTTAATCGTTCTCAGGTCTACAAAAGTATTGCTCCTGTTCTGAAATGCCCGTGTGTTGTTTGTTCCAGGCTCATGTACAATGATTTGACGCTAGCTTTTATCTCACAGTAGACCCAATGCAATTTCACACACTGTGATTTCAGCTGCAGGAGTGGAATATGAAAATTATTTGTGCTGTTTCGCTGTAATTGAGTAGAGAGGGGTTTTTGTGCGTAATCTTTTGTTGTTAATGACATTAAAAGAACAAGGCTGAATTAGCATACAGGCTTAGGAGCTTTAGCAGCACAGGGGTTGTAGTAATTTCATTTGTTATACACCTGTTGTCATGGTCTGTCTCGTAAAGCAGCGTTTCTTTAATATATTCAAGTTGGACTGTATTGCCATTAGAAAAGTGGTCAGTAGTAACTGTTTCAATTCATGCATTCAGCCTCGTACTGTGGTCAGTCTATTTCTATTGGGTGTGATACCCAATGATCCATTCTTAGCATGACCTATCAATCCTTTTTTTTAAAAGAACATGATGACAGTTTGTTTCCAGAAATGTAATAAAATGTTACCTCTGAGCTTTCAGTTTCTGGTCATGTCCCAGTCCGCGGCCATTTCACTGCAGCTTGTTTTTTTTTTTTTTTTCCCTGACTGTAAGTGGGATATAGAACCCTCAAGGCACCTCTATATGTAACAGGTGTGAGAGCGGACTCAAGAACAGCACAAACCTAGACCAGAAGAGTTCAGAACTTTATTGCCAATGTTCAAGAGTCCAAACAGACGACAATCAGGAAGTGTGGTCGGCGAGTACAGTCGAAGTTCTGAATGGGGCAGGAGTCTCCGGAGAGGGAGTCCAGGCAGGCTGCAGGCAGACAGGGAGCGGACAGATGCAAAGTCCAAAGAGAGAAGGCAGGTCAGGTTACCGGGGCAGAGACGAGGAGACGTGGTCAGGGGCAGAAGGCAGGTCAGGTACCAGGAGATCCGTCCGGAAAAGAGTGCTGGAGGGTAGTGCATGACGCGACGACAATCTGGCAGAGAGTGAGTGTGGAGGAGCTGGTTAAGAGGAGGCTGGGTGATAGAGCCGACTGGGGGGAACAGGTGAGTCTAATAATCTTGATTAGGAGAGGTAGGCAGGCAGGTAGAGTGGGTTGGTAGAGGGGAAAGCCAGGAGTGGACTGTGACACTATGACCTGGAAGACACCGGTCCTATCCAGAAAAGGGATAGCTTGTTCCCTTTTCTGCTTGTTTCATCTTTGATAAATTAAAAAAAAACATATTTTTTTGCTTAGTGTTATTGCCTTATCACTGGGATTTAAATATAAAGCGGTTATTACACAAGCATCTTAACTTCTCAAAATATTAAATAACCCCTCCTAAATTTATATTAAGGTGAATATTCAGATGACTTTTTAAAGTCTGTATGGCTGTTTTATTGCTATTCTAAAACAAACAATATGTCAGCATGCAGATTATTGACTGAGAGGCTTGTTGCAGACCCTGATGATGTTTTGGTTTTTATGACAAAATGCTCATTAGTCCATACAGGCTGTACCGGACTGGCTGGCTGTAGTTAACCAAGCAACTATGACCTAATGACACAGGGCTCTCCTTGATTTGGTTTAGCTCGTTAGCTCTGCTGACATGTCAAAAATACTTCATTCACAATTGTGTAACAAAGTGTAATCCACCTTCTAAAAGGCAACTGCCATTGTTTTTGCTCCATGTTTCAGTTTGTTTCAATTAGGTGAGGTGAGAAATGAACATTAAAATTAATAAATGATTTTGGAGAATGGACTACTTAGGCTTTTCTGATCTGAGATACAATAACCTGTAAGAAAAAAACCATCTTTCTAAAGTTAGTAAGAATTCAATTCTGTAATATTGAATTGGGAAACATCCTATCTCAGATTTTCTCCTGTCTTAAGCCTTATGACAGGAAGTTTATGTAAAACAGACAGAAAGTTAACTTCCCTGTAAATTATGCTAAATTTCTCATTCTTGTCGTTTTAGTGTGTCCATTCAGCTGCTTTCCAGTTTTATGTGTCACAGTACCACAGAGTTTTCTCATGATTATTTTAATGTGTGGGTATGTTGCTCAAAAATCATTTCAAACCTGTCACAGAATCTTGGTTGGAGAAAAGTCTGTCTGTT
>KV751329.1:2025250-2037022 GCA_001698575.1 Mola mola | reverse complement strand
AACCCTAATATCCTCCACCGTCACAGACAGGCTCAGTCTGTCACACTTAGTGGTGTGTGTGTGTGTGTGTGTGTGTGTGTGTGTGTCCGTGCGTGTTAACTGGCTATCAGTCTTAGTACAGTCATCTGCGACTATATTATTGATCTGCCAGTAGAACGGAGACAGAATTGTCACAGTTAAGCTCCAATGAAAACCCTCTTAATCAACAGACACACACACTTACAGATGCACAAGCACATTGCGATTTTGCACACAGACACACAAACATGCTCTTAAACACACAAATAAACATGCATGCTGACTTGAAAGAGGTCTGAAGCACACAAGCTTAAATACAGCATTTTTGCTAGAAAGAGAGCTATGCAATGCAAAGCTGGTAAAGTGTCTTCAACCATTTGAATCGAGAAATTATTACGAGAAAGATGTTTTTTGTTGATTTTTTTGTTTTGATAGTATTTTCATGAAGGTACTGTTTCCAACAAAGCTTTGAAATATTTTCGAAACACAAATAAGTGTGTGAAGACTTATTCCATTCTGTGATAATCTTCTGAATAATTACACATTACTTTGTAAAAGATCTACACAAATTTGATTGTCTTTTGAAAAACAAAAACAGAGCCACCTCAGCAATTGACTGGTCATGTGTGGGGTGTATGGTCAATGACGGGAAGTCATCTCCGTTGTTTTGACTTTCCAAATGCTGTATGTTTGTAAAACCTTGTTGAGCCAAAAGGTCCTAATGACCAAACTCTAAAACCATGAAAGAAGTATAATGTGAAATGTTATTTTCTAATCTACATTAAAAGATCTGTGTGTAAAATTTTGCCCAAGAGCTGTGACCAAAAAAATGTCCAGTGTTTGCCCAGTTGCTAGTTGGCCTGTGGAGGAGCACAGCTTTATTCTGAAAACACTAAAATCCAAAGTTTTAAAGTACGTAATATCTTCGATTCTATTGAAAACTAAATTTAATGTAAATGTGATCAAATCATGCAGTGTGATCTCATCTTCCAGCAGCGTCACAGACAGTGTGGATATTTTGAATCAAAGCCTGTGAGAACACTATGGTTTTTTACAGTACAAACCAGGACATATGCTAATTGGCACACATTTAGGCATCAGTAAAAAAAACAGTAAAAAACAAAATCAAAACATAGTCTAATTTGTGAGGAACTGTTGATAGCAGAACTTCATTGACTTAAATTGTTAAATGCTGTCGTGGCAGTTCCACAGCCGAGCACAACAGCGAGTCAGCTGCTGAAGCACAGTGGGACAGGTGACAGATCGTTGGCCATTTTGGCTCCAAACTTATATTTTCTTTAATTTAGTCCTGGGTTTCTGCCATCTTGTAAAGTGCCCTTGTTGAACCTTATCAATGCCAATAAATAGACCTGGCACACGACTTCTGATAGTGTGTGTACAGTAGGTCCGTGCATCAGGCCAAGTCCAGTGCCAGCAAATTGATTTGACAGCAAGCTAGCAAGACATTTCTCTGCCACTCTGGCTCTTGCTATAACAGCAAAATTGATTTGGCATAATGGTTGTCATCTATTAGTTTTTTGGGGGATCACGTCCAAACAGAAGCTGGGGGACTCCCTTTGGAATTTGTACTTGATTGTGGCAGCTTGGGAACCTTTCTCCTCCTGCGATGTAGCCTTCTTTTACATCAAAAACAGATGATGTGTCATATGAATGAGAGTTTGAATACACCTCCCATTTTAGGACAAAATCTTAGTGCTGCTGTCTTTTTAATAAATCGCCCCTGAACCATTATCCCAAAGGGAGGATTTGTCTATGACAGCCATACTTATTTATAGCTCTTGACAGCCTCAATATGTTGCCCCTTGATATGTAAAAAAAGAGGGGAGATATGAAGAGTGCTGGCCTACTGAAGTCACCATGCATCAGCCTTTTTTTTTGTTGGCTGTGCAGCTGAAAAAGATGACTGATCATGTCACTCTGAGTTCCTGAAGCACTGCTCTCTTAGAGTCTTTGTAGTCATGCAAAAGTATTTTTTGTTTTTTTTTTCTGTTGTGAAGGAAAGCTCAAAAGCCTGTGCAGCACCATAAAAGAGACGTGTCACAGCCAGTCATTATTGACATCATGTATGTCAAGCAATATTTTTTGCCACATCGCTTTCTGAGACGTCAAGACTGATTGGCAGTGTTACTGAGCCTTGGCACATGGATTATTTATCAGCCAAGAGCAATGCGTGCATAGCTATGTTTAGGAATGTGTCTGGGCAGCACTGGAAAGACTGGCTGATATCACACAGATGACCAATATGTCTTCCTACTTCCTCCTCTTTCCAGTACTGGCCCTGAGTCAAAATGGCCACCTCCCACACTGACAGACTAGGAGTCAATCTGACCAATTTGGTGGGGTCACGGGAGACTTCTGCTTTTCGCACTCCTTCTGTCTTTGGGAGCATTTGTTAGGATCATGTGGACTGGGTAAGGGAAATGGCAAGCTGTGCCTGCTGTGCTTTAATCACTTGCTTCAATGGGGTCCAGTTTTTCTCTGTGTCTACATGATGGTCTTGGGGGGGGTCGAAGCGCCACCTTTCACATTCACTGGCCTAGCTCCAGCTGAGTTTTTTACTATAAAGGGACAGAATTTCACTACAAATTTTATCAGCCACGGCCAGACTCAGAGCTCTGCATTCAGTGTTATTCCAGTGTTAGCATCACTTCACTTGCATTTGCAGCCACATAAAGCCGTTTTCCTGCTTCCTGTTTTAACTCCGTCGTCATGTGCATGTGCTGTAGCGGACGAGTACATCACATTCAAGAAATCTGACGTGAAGCTGCTATCAGACACAATGTCAACGCAAACACCTAAGCCCATATGTGGTGTTTGAGGATCAACTATCACCCGGACCTTCTCTGTTTCAAACCAACAAAAGTTTTATTTCAGTGTTTTTGCCTCCAATGTCCTGCAGCATTAAATGATGAAATAGGTTTGTCATTTGCTTCTACAGCTTTGTTTTTTTCTTATCTGGCACTTCTATTACCAAGATTAAAAGTATCTCAGTGACTTGTAAAAAACATTGGGTCCAAACAAAAACGATCCATATAATGTTTCCTCATCTGCCACCTAAATAGTTTCTTGGCTGCTTGGCTTTTTCGGGAGACAGTTGGGTGAAGGGAAACAAGTTGTTAACATACAACCTGCTGAAAGAAATCAATTATTCAATTATCTTAATCACCTGTTGTGTCTGTCAGCTGTTGAGTTTTTACTTTGAAAACAGCTACCTGTTGAGATTGAAATGAGCGTAATAAACCAATTATCAAAGAGCTAAAACTTGCTATTTTAAGGCATGCAGACTTGGGGATTAAGGTGATAAATATCTGCAGGGTTATTATTTAATGCAACCTTCGCATTGTCACACTGTTTTTACACTGACATTTGAGACACTGTTGAACCACTAGTGATGCCAGTCAGTAGAGCACACTGACCCACACTTGATGGTGATAGTGCTGTAAAAAAGGTAGAGAAGAAGAAGATAAAGGTGGGATGCAACATTGGTCCTCATGCCAAATCCATACACTGTGTACACTCAACCAAGCTACCTTTACAGGAGGTTTTGCTGAGCTAATATAAAGCTGCAGGAAGCTTTTGCGGTCATTTTTTTAAGGCTACAAGAGAAGGAAAATGCATCGCTGATTTAAACCAAATGGCAAAGAGCCCTAGGATTCACAGTCTTGCTCAGGGACACCTCAATACTGCAGACTCCAGATCATGTGTAGCCTTAATCTGTGGGTTGAAAGATTTTCTATTGCTGTTGTTTCTCCAATGCACCATCATGCCATACATTTTACACTACATGGCCCTTGTCTGAGTAACAGTGTAACAGTGTCTCCCAAGGCTTTTGACATTTTCAACCCACTGAATTCTGTCTCCTCTTGAGATATGAGATGCAGCGCAGTTAGATAGTACCTGGAAATAGCAACAGCAGTTAGGTATTTTTCCAACATAATGTGCAGTTAGGTAAAGCTCATGTGATCAGACAGGATAGAGTAAACAGTTAGAGAGGACACCCTGACCCTACATCTTCCAGCTCAGACTGTTATTAAAGGTCCACAATAGCTGCTCTGGTTTGTGCCTGGCTCTTTTCCCCTGGCTGGCTGATGGGCGGTCTCATTACTACCAGTTCAGCAGAAACCTATTGCTGGATTTACATTTCAATGATATCAGCATCCCTGAACTCACTGTGAGTACTCCTCTGTAGCTTGGCCATGTGTTTTTATCTGCATTCTCTCAGGATCTGCAGTAAGAAATGCTTCAGGTTATCTTGTAATTCTAACTGGTCCTGTACATCTTCAGGATTCCAAGAGCAACAATCACCTTTAATATCACAAGATCCATATGGACTATTTCATGTCTCCCAGCTAGTCTCAAATCAGGATTCTGATATGTTACTAACCATAAGTGCGCACTCACACTAGACTATCCGCATCGTGCCCAAGCACGCTTGACTCACAAAGTCTGGATAGTTTGACTGGTGTGAGTGCTCTGCACCTTAAGGCAAAGAAGTACATGACAATATATCTGAATCCCTGCCTCGTCTCATGCTGTCTCTGCAAAAATCATGTTGCATAATCAATAAAAAGCATGCTGAACAAAAAGGCTCCAAATAAGCCACAAAGTCAGTAAAGTTGTAGTCATGTTCTCTCAATGTGATGACATAATTACAAGTAGTAACCGCACACAGGCACGATTGTGCTTAAGGCAGTGTGAGAGTGGGGAGAGGGGACAATTGTGCTCAGGCATCGTGCTCAAGTGTTAGTGTGTCCTTAGTGTTGTCTAAATGCTAGCTTTCTGTGCTCATTCTAGAATTATGTGCATCTGTATGAATAAAGAACATCTGATTGTTAAATACAGGACTGATACAGGACATTTACTGTCAGAAATGACAAAATAAAAGAAGCAAATCCTGACATGTAAGAAGGTAGATCCAATAATGTTTGACATTTTTGCACGGAACGAGACTGAAACCATTATTCGATTATCACAATAGTTTATGATTCATTTCTTTTCAATTGACTAATCAATGAATCGTTGCATCTCTAAATGTATTTCTTTCAATCAACTAGCCAGTGTGATCTGGGAATAAAGAAAGAGCTGCTGTTGCGATGTACTCACCATCTGAGGCGGCAGCAGTTACCACTTAGTACGAAAGTGCCAGAAGAGCAAGACTCCTGTTTTGTCAGGTTTTTTGTACTGAATGCCTGCTAACTAGATCAGATTGACAAAAAATGGCCCACACTGCCCATTAAACACCCACAGTAAGATCAATAATCAATGATTTTGTGTGGGTATTTGTTGGACTGCGAATACGATGAAGGTTACTGTCATTTAGGAAATCTTAAGGCTATCTAATATTGACTGTATGTTTTATTTTTTATGTGACTTCCACCCAAGCCCTCTGGTATACTTCCTGCTCCCAATGGGATCAGCTAGTGAATTATGGGTTCCTTAGAAGTTATTCCAGCTGCTTTACTGCCTGTCCTGTGTGGCATTATGTGGAAGTTTTCCTCAGAGCTTCTGATAGTGACAACTATAATTCCCAGGGAAAAAAATGTTCTGACAGTTACCTACTGCTCTCTGTAATATATAGGCTTTTACTATTTCATAGTTCTGAGGTTGTGTGTGTGTTCCTGCTTAAGGTCATTCAGGACAGATCATTCAGTACAGATAAAGTGTTCACCCTATAAGGCACATGCTGTCATCTACAAGCAACAGAGGAGATATCAGCTGTAGAGATATCTGCCTTTTCTCTAATATGAAGGAGCTATATGTTGCCAAAAGAAATACATTTTAAAGACTCAACAGCATGTCTCTTTTGTGGTTACTCATGAAAATCTAGAGACCCTGTTGTGAGCATTTTTGCATAGAAACTATTTGTTTCTACCAGACTGCACTACCACTGCAGAGAAGGAAACTTGGGTCTACTAATGGATGAGGCTTGTCCTCATGACAGGGAGGGTTCTAATCATAAGTTGTAACCTTAGTTAGCTTGGTTAGTTTAATTAGGTAGCTTCTCATCTATGGGTAGATGCCTACTTTCTCCAGCATAGTGACGCAGAAAGAAAATGGTTTCTGTCAGAGTACTCACAAATGTGTTTTTGGTGCTTTGAGCAACACAAGTAAGATACTATATATGTTCTTTGTGGGCAGCTGTGGCTGAGTTGGTAGACCAGTCTTCCAGTCATCGGAAGGTCCCTGGTTTGATCCCAAACCCCTGCAGTCTAAAATTCGAAGTGTCCTCGAGCAAGTCACTGAACTTCAAATTGCTCTCAATGCTGGAATATTGGTCTATGAGTGTGAGTGAGTGGTTAACGCTCTTGATGAGCAAGTTGCACATTTAGTCACCGCCACCACTATATGAATGTGTGTGAATGGGAGAACGCAAAACCTGCAATGTAAAAGCACATTGAATTAAAAAAAACTATTTAGCGGGACAAATAGCACTACAGGTAAGAGGAAAAATATGTACTTTTTATTTGTGAGGTGATCGCCGATGAAGAAAACCCCCAAAATTATCACTAAACCCACAAATGAGCTAGAGTTTATGTTCAATATTGACAACTCCAAATTAAAGCAGCTGTATAGACTGTCTTGTTGTGTAGACCCACTTATATCTCACAACACTTGATTAAGAGCAAAGCACATCTAAAAGAAGACTTAATATTAGACTTAAATTTGTCAAAGATACAGCCTCAAATGTGCCCTGTGTTTGCTGAATGTGCATTAGAAGTACACATGCTTGCTGACATGTTAACAATATGAGCTCAAAGACAAGGTTATCAGATTGGGGACTTCTTCCAAAGGTGTACAAAAAAACTAACAAAAAATTAATTAAAAGTTTCACTAAAATATAATCGTCATTCATGAGTCAGCTTAGTTGGAAATTCTGCAAGTTTCTGGGCCTCTCCAGGAGTGGCACCCACCAGAGCCTTATCCCCTAACGTGGCATTTTGATGATGATGGCTAGTATGTTAAAATGTATTGAATTTAGACTGTGAAATCTATGTAATATGATTCTCATCCATCAAACCATTCAATGAGCCCTCACATCCTGTATGGATGTTATTTTATATATCTGTCTAAATTTACAGCATCACAATAATCAAGCTGTCTACTTCATTTGGTCACGAATGAATTTTATTGTCAGTGGTAGGTGTTGTCACAGGAGAGAACAGAAAAAGGATCGACCACTGCCAGAATTCATGACTGTGTAAAAAGCTAACTTCAGATGGCTGGTTGGACACATAAATGGAATTAAAATCAATGAGACATTTGGACAAAAAAACAAGTATTCTTTCCTGGGAGTGGTAAAAGAAAAAAATGGATTTGAACATATTTTAATGTGCTTATTTGTTTGTATAAAACAAACAAATAAGCATAAAATAAATTGTAAAAAATAAAAAAATATTCCTTCATTTTAAAGAACTATGGCATAGGGTTTGGGCACAAATAAAGACAGTGCAGGCAGAGAATTGTGTAACAGTCTAAAAAACTAAAAACTCTGAAGACCCACTAGATCAACCAGGGAACATGTGGAAGCGCAGCACAAGCACACACACAAAAAAAGATTTGACAGGAGACAAATGGAGCACAACGACTTAAACACACAAAGAGGGTGAAGCTAATTAGACACACCGGGATGGGGCAGACAACAAGACGCAAGGGAAACACATGTGGTCATCACAGAGGGAAGCAAAGGCAGGAAACACACAAGGGAGAACAGATCATACAAAATAAAACAGGAAACACTATAGGTAACACCATGGGAGAACCAAAGGAACCTGACATGAAACTCAAACACTAAAGACAGATAATAAAGCAGTAACACTGGAATACAAAGACTCCATAGTAAAACATGAAATAAAATACAAAACTCAGAACCAAGACAAGACACAGAACATACAAACCATTAGAAATGAACACCTGGAAACTCAATAGAAACAGCTACACATAAACACATATTTCCATCAAGCAACAGAAAAACCGTAACTCAAATTCATAACCATGAAACAATATAACATGAATTATTTGAAATCCAACAAATTATTGTAGTTTAGATATTAATTTTTGTCCCCACAATCAAATGGATGCATGTAGTGTCACTCGCGTTGAGAATGTGAATCAAAATGTGTGTAAGATGTAGTTAAGAACAGCAAAATGCAACTTTGACAACCTGAGATTAAATGAAACCTGTATAAGCATGAAAAGGGGTTTGCATTTGCACGTCATTTACTTTGTTTGAATCATAAAATCCATTGTTTAAGTTTTTTTAATGTAAATTCTGGAGAATGTCCCTGAGTAAACTAACAGTCACACTGTGTAGTGCTGACACAAGAAATGACTGCATTATTGTTTTATGGTTTATAAAACTGTCCTTTGTTTTTCTTCCTTTATGATTTTTTTTTGTCCTTTATGGGTGGCTTAATTTTCAAACCACTATGTCTGCATAGGGGCCAGCCATTGTGGTAAGCACAGATAACAGATAACATGCAGGGCATGGAGAGGGATGGATTATATGGAATGTGTTTATTGGGTAGATGAAATGGTTAGATTTTCATTACTATCTCTGGCATCTGATCTTTTAAGCGTCCCTCATTGGATTTAGTAGGGTTCTCTCCCTCGCTCTCATCTTTTGTATTTCCCCTCTCATCCCATCATCCCTATGTTTCTATGACATACACACTTCCACTTTCAGTACCTCTCATATCTCTTCTCTCTGCTTCTTTCTCTCCATATCTCCGTCTCTGACCTCTTTAACCTCTTTTGTCTGTGTTCTCATCCCTTAATGGGTCAGATTAATATGTTAGAAGAGGTGGGTCATACAGCAGGTCTGACTTTTTATATTACCTGTTTTTCTCCATGAATAGCAACAAATGGACAAATTACTGAGCATTATGTTTTCCATTTGCTTTTATCCAGCTGAAAATAACAACTTTACCAACCATCAAGTATGGCAATCAAGGGCTTTTATCAAACTTGCTCTTTACTAAGCTTGAATTATAACTCAAATTGCCTCCTTATCTTGCCATGTATTCTCTCTTTTTAAGGATTTTTATATATAAATTACATGTAATACAGTGCAAAATTGGCAGAGAGTTATGTGATGAAATTGCATCATACAGTCTAATGGACCCAGTTTTATTAGGTTGATTTTAGATGCCCCCCTCCAGGAACTGCCACCTTACCGTGGTGGAGGGTTTTGTGTGCGGTTCAAAGCGCGGTTGAAAAGACTTCTATGATGGTGACAAACAAGGACTTGTGTACTCTGCCCGGAGGGATACCGGGAACCCGCCCTGGAGCCAGGCCTGGGGAAGGGGTCCGTAGGCGAGGGCCTGGTGGCTAGGCCTTTGTCCATGGGGTCCGGTTGGGATCAGCCCGAAAAGGAGACATGGGTCCGTCCTCACGTGGGCCCACCACCCACAGGAGGAGCCATAGAGGTCCGGTGCTATGTGGATCGGGTGGCACTCAAAGGCAGGGCCTTGGCAGTCCGATTCCCGGTTGCTGAAGCTGGCTACTGGAACATGGAATGTTACCTCTCTGGTGGGGAAGGAACCTGAGCTTGTGCGAGAGGTTGAGAGATACCAGCTAGATATAGTCGGCCAAACTTCAACACACAGTTCGGGTTCTGGAACCAGTCTTCTTGAGAGAGGTTGGACTTCTTTCTATGCTGGAGTTGTCCCAGGTGAGAGGCGGAGAGCAGGTGTGGACTTATTAATAGCTCTCCGGTTCTCAGCCAATGTGTTGGAGTTTACCCCGGTGGACGAAAGGTTTGCTTCCCTGCGCCTTCGGGTTGGGGAACGGGTTCTGACTGTGGTTTGCGCCTATGCGCCAAAAAGCAGTTCAGAGTACCCACCCTTTTTGAAGTCCTTGGAAAAGGTGCTGGAGAGTGCCCCTACTTACTTATTATCTGGATAATTATTAAAGTTAGCTATAAAGTTTTGCAGAGACTGCTACTTGCATACTTCCAATGTATATTGCAGACACCTTATCAGTTTTCATTAGATCAGTAATCAGTGTTACTTGAGTATCAGGATTGAGCATCAACAAATATGCATAAATACATGTTAGTAGCACCCCCCCCCCTCTTTTTGCTTATTTTTGTCTTATGCATGTTCACCACCTTTTTAAAGTAAAGCCATCGTTGTCAAAATTATAGGAAGGAGTTTTGGTGGATGTCAGTGTCGCAGGACACTTAGGTCCATAGTATGTGCTGTTAGATTTATGCCAAAGCTTAGAGTTCATAGTTGTAAATAATAAACCAAACAGGCCAAACAAAATATTAGTTCATTTGAAAATCTCATTCTTAGCATTTCAGATCCAACCATGAAAACTCCAACTATGTTTGTTATAGTGTATCGAGCACCTGGACCCTACACTGAATTTTTATCTGAGTTTCTCTCAGCTTTGGTCCTTAAAACAGATAAAGTTATTATTGTAGGTGACTTTAATATCCATGTACATGTTGAAAATGACAGCCTTGGTACTGCATTTCTGTCACTGTTGGATTCATTTGGCTTCTGTCAGTGTGTACAAGAATAAACTCACACTTTTAATCACAGCCTTGATCTTGTTCTGATATATGGCATTGAAATTGAGCACTTACAAGTCTCTGCGCAAAATCTGCTTTTATCAGATCATTATCTTCTAACATTTGAATTTCTGCTCATCAACTATAAACCAAGAGTCACTAGTTATTATAGCAGATGTATATCTGAGGACACTGTTGTAAATTTTAAAGAAATGATTCCCTCTGCATTCATTTCAGTACCATATCCCAATATAACAGAGAAGTCATATCTTAATTTTAGCCCCTCCCAGGTTGAACACCTCGCTGATTCCACTGCCAGCTTTCTACGTGCTTCACTTGATTCTATTGCCCCAGTTAAAAAGAAAACAAAACCACTCAAGCGACTAGCTCCATGGTATAATCTTAGTACTCGCAAGTTAAAACAGAAAACTCATAAACTTGAAAAGAAATGGCATTCCACTAACCTCGAAGAGTCGTGCCTGGCCTGGCAGGATAGCCTTAAAGTATACAGGAAGGCCCTTCGCCGAGCAAGAAAAGACTACTATTCAGCGTTGATAGAAGAAAACAAGAATAAGCCCAGGATTCTTTTCAGCACTGTAGCCAGGCTGACTGAGAGCCATCATTCTATTGAACCATGCATTCCTAGAGCCCTCACCTGTAATGATTTTATGAACTTCTTCAATAATAAAATTATGCTTATCAGAGAAAAAATATCCTACACTCCACAGATTCCAGTTCAGCAACAGGAATTATAGAGGCCGTTATTAGTCCTGATATGTGTTTGGAAAGCTTCCATCCAAGTGACCTTCATGAACTAACAACAACATTATCTTCATCTAAATCGTCAACCTGTATACTAGACCCTTAGTTAGCAATCCACTACTAAATATTATCAATCTATCCCTTGTAACAGGTTATGTGCCCCAGTCTTTTAAAGTAGCTGTAATTAAACTGCTCCTAAAAAAAACCTACCCTGGACTATAAACCAATATCCAACCTCCCCATTCTTTCAAAGATTCTAGAGAAAGCAGTAGCTAAACAACAATGTGGCTTTCTTCAGGATAATAGCCTATTTGAAGACTTTCAGTCATGTTTTAGAAAGCATCACAGCACAGAAAAAGCACTGGTAAAAGTCACAAATGACCTCTTCACTGCACCTGATGAAGGACCTATCTCTGTACTAGTCTCATTAGATCTTAGTGCGGCTTTTGACACTA
>KV751329.1:2009833-2025120 GCA_001698575.1 Mola mola | reverse complement strand
TCAAGATATGACAAGGTTAGTCATGGAGTCCCACAAGGTTCTGTGTTTGGATCATTACTATTCACTCTATACATGCTTCCTTTAGGTAATATTATTAGAAAGCACTCCATACATGCAGATGACACAGAACTATACTTATCAATGACGCCAGATGAAGCCCATCAGCTAGCTAATCTACAGACATGTCTTAAGGACATTAAAAACTGGATGTCTCATAACTTTTTAATGTTTAACGCTGAAGTCATTGTGCTGGGCCCTAAACACATTAGAGATTCATTATCCAACAGCATAGTTAATCTGGATGGCATTGCCTTGGCCTCCAGCACCACTGTCAGAAACCTGGGTGTTATCTTTGACCAGGAGCTGTCTTTTAACTCACATGTAAAACAGATTTCAAGGACGGCCTTCTTTCACCTACGTAACATTGCTAAAATCCGGCACATCCTGTCTCAACAAGATGCAGAAAAACTAGTTCACGCATTTGTTACTTCCAGGCTGGACTACTGTAATTCTTTATTTTCAGGTTGCCCTAATAAGATTTTAAAAACTCTTCAGTTAATCCAAAATGCAGCAGTGTGTGTACAGACCAGAACCGATATCAGAGACCATATTTTCCCCATACTGGCTTCTCAGCACTGGCTCCCAGTTAAATTCAGAATACAATTTAAAATCATTGTCCTCACCTACAAAGCTATTCATGGTCAATCACCATCTTATCTTAAAGAGCTCATAGTACCCTATCACCCATCCAGAACCTTACGCTGCCAGGATGCAGGGTTATTGGTGATCCCAAGAATTTCCAAAAGTAGAATGGGAGGCAGAGCTTTCAGCTATCAAGCGCCTCTCCTGTGGAACTATCTTCCAGTCTTCGTACGGGAGGCAGACACACTCTGATTTTAAGAGTAGGCTTAAAACTTTCTTTTTTGATAAAGCGTATAGTTAGGGTTGGCCTATCTAGCCCTTAGTTATGCTGTTATAGGCTTAGGTTGTTGGGGGAACACTCCATGATGCATTGAGCTCTCTTCTCTGCCTCATCTGACTCAGACCCCATCTCTGCTCCTCTAAATGTCCATATCCTTACACTAACTTTACTTCTTCCCAGGAGTCTTTGTGCTTTATCATCCTGCAGGTGTCTCTAGGTTGCTGTGGGAGTTGCTGCTGCGGTTCCGCCTGATACCTACAGCCCACATTAGGCCAGGAGATCCTGTGACTTGGATCCTAGGCTGGATTTCTAAGTGCAAATGCGGATCCACTGGTTACAATGGCTTCTGGACCTAGACTTCTGGGATAGACTACACCTGCTTCTGGATCACTACACGTCACATATCCCTGGATTTATAGATCCCACATAACTCTTGGACTCAGTGACTACATTAGCCACACTCAGATCTTGCTACTTGGACTATAATAAGAAGAAGGATCCCTCCTCTGTAGTTCTTTCTGAGGTTTCTTATTTTCCCTGTTTAGGGTTTTTAAGTTTTTCCTCACCTCCTTCAAGGGTCTGAGGGCAGAGGATGCCACATCTGTACAGTTTGTCAAAGCCCAGTGACATAATGCGTAAATTGTGATTTTGGGCTATACAAATAAAATTTGATTTGATTTAATTAGATTTGATTTGGTATTTGAATTATATATATATATATATATATATATTTTTGAACTTTTGAAAATCCAACCACAAAAAACAGTGTTCTGTTGAGTCTGGCCACACCAGACCCATGTGCTGTCTTGTCTACACACAAACTTAGTCACTCTCCCACCTGCAAGTGCGTGCACACTGCAAATATCATTAGCGGTGATGAAGTGCCATGCCATGGCGTGACCTACAGCAGACGGGTTGATCGGGCTGTCAATTAGTTCTCTCTCGGTCTACTAATTACGCTGTCACATCCTGTTGAAGCACCATAGAGATTCGATGGGAAAATGCACTAACTCTCTGTGTTTCCTGGGCCAGGAGGTCAATGAGCTATTTCAGCACTGAGCTCTGATTAGATGTACCTGCTGGCAAGGGGGGATGCAGAGGAATGCTTGTGTGGCCAGAGGGAAGAATGAGAGTAAAAAATGAAGAGGTTTGTTCATGATCCCCAGGGACCTGGTTGGTTGACATTTGTGGCTATGAGTGAAACAACTCTTTGATAAATTGCCATGGAATCTGCTAAGCACATTCCTGTGGCCATGCCTTTAGCTTTCATCAAGTATCATACATTAACATTAATTTTGCCATATTCTTTGGTTTACTTTGGTGCAAAACTGATGACATTCTTTTCAACTTTAGCTGTACTTTGTCTTCATCTGAGATGGTGAACAGAACCTCATTTCTGCTTAATATTTTAGCATGTAAACAGCATGTCAACATCCTTGCATCCTCAACAATGTTAGCATTTATCTCAAAAGTACCACTGGGCCAAAATACAACTTCATAGAGTCATTAGCATGACTGTGGACTAACTTTTCTGTTAATCCACATAACAGACAAATTGCTCTTGTCTTACCTTATACAGCTTAATAGCAGACAATAGAGAAGTCCTGGTGTCTTTTACACCCAGTGATCACATCCTGACTCTTCATCAGCTGTGTTATACAAAGGATTGTCATCTTTTGCCTATAAAATTTAGCTTGTTCTCTGAGATATTGTGTCATATACTGATCTTCTCTTTTGCTTTCCTCAGTCTTTTCTGCTCTTATTTGGTCTGTTGTGGTCTGTTTTGATCCCCCTGATAATATGAACAAATTCCTTAATTTGCCCCAGCACAAAGCAGAATATGAAACCCTCTGGACTGTTTTATATCCCAGCTGCAGGCCCCGTTGATGTAATCACTTAATGATAGAACCACTTGGTCTTTTTTCGTTTGCAAACAAAGCTTCTTCCTGAGCACTCCACTTGCTTTGTTTCTACCTTTATCACATCCTGGGCCTTGGTAAATAACTCTTGTACTGAGGCAACATTTTGAGACCTGAAAATCAAAGGAAGAGAACAAGCGAGGGGCAGTCCATCCTGTCCTTTAAAATAAAATATTGACTCAGCCTCTGTCATCAGCACTGGCTGCCTGAGCCCAGAATAGTGATAATAATCCCTATCATCCTGCTCCATCCAATGTGTTTGCCTGATATAAACACACTCCATCCTCTAAGACACTCAGCTTCAGTTACTCTCTGCTCCACAGCTTTGTGTGATGGATTTGTGCTCTCCACACTTTTGTTGTACATGTGTGCTGTGTGTGCGTGTGCACCTGCATGTGTGGGGGACGAGTTGGTGGGTATAATAAAGCTTAATGAATGAGGAATCTGCCTTGCTCACACAGGGTCCCATTAACATGTATCACTTGGCTCCCAATCGCAATCGGTCACACACCACATCCATCCATCCATCCATTTTCTACCGCTTATCCTGTTGGGGGTCGGGGGGGGGGGGAGCCTATTTCAGCATCTTCGGGCGAAGGCGGGGACACCCTGGACAAGTTGCCAGTTCATCGCAGGGGTGACATATAGAGACAAACAACCATCCACACTCACATTCACACCTACGGGCAATTTAGAGTGACCAATTAACCTAACCCCCAGATTTGCATGTTTTTGGACTGTGGGAGGAAGCCGGAGTACCTCGAGAGAACCCACGCAGGCACAGGGAGAACGTGCAAACTCCACACAGAAATGCCCTGACTCAGAGTCGAACTCAGGACCTTCTTGCTGTGAGGCGACAATGCTAACCACTGCACCACTGTGCCACCACAAATAAACACAAAATGGAGGTAATCAATGGGATGATTTAATAGCATAGTTCTGCTACCACAGGGAGTGAATAACATTCATGTCTATGTTTAGCTTTAGCCCAGGCAAGAGTGAATAATATCACCTGATAGTCAGTCACTTTTTGGAAGAACATTGATACCCTTCTCATGACTGTTTTTTATACAGAAAGCTAGAACTAGCAGGCGATTAACTTAGCATAAAGACTGGAAGAAATACACTAGCTTGGCTTTTTCCAAAGTTTTAAAATATCTACCCCTTAAAAGTTTTAGGCTTTATCATTCTTATACAGAGATGTAGGCTATCACATTTAAGTGGGATTTAGAGGTTCAGGTAGGTGACAGCAGATCCAGCACCATTTCCCTCTGGTCTCAGTCATTGTGGTGTGTACCTTTCTATCTCAGATGTTGGAAGTCATGGCTGTGAATGACCCCAAATTCAAGTTTACCACCTTCCAGCTCTTGATTAATGAAGAAGAACTTTGAGTTCCCAAGTTGGAGTTCCGTGGACTCCTGATGATGTCTGAGATCAAATGAAACACACCATAATCCCCTGCTGGTTCCATAGTTTCATCTAGCCTCCAGCAGACATGAGAGCATGTTTACCTTGTTTGAAGACGTCATCTTCGTTTGTTTTCTAGTTGCCTTCTTCTCAGATTCACAAGAGCACCATGTAACCAACCCCTGAGTATCATCACTTTATTTACAAGTGGTTGGTGGTCCATCCACCGGTCGAGGCTGACTAAAATGTGTTTAAATTAAGAAATCAACTCTCTTGAGGCAAGTGATCATCAGAGGAGCAACTTAAGGGTGATTACTTTACGTTAAGGACTTCAGAATACAGTGTGTGGGCCTATGAAATGTGCCTTTACATAAAATGACACTGCACTGGTCGTGCACTTAATTATCTGGTGCTGAATTGTTCCTGCGGTCAACTTTTATCATTATGTGGCATGGGTCATAGCAGGGCGTATGATGTTAGCTTACTGGGATTGATCTGCAGTATTGACAGTCCTGCCAGCATGTTTAGACAGCTGAGCCAAACAAGGTGGTCTAATGGTTACCCTGGCATAAAAGGAGGGATAAAGAAAAGCCCTCCAATCCACAAATTGCAGCAGGTTTTATTACAGATTATATCTTGCCAGTGTTTGAACATGCATGCAGGTTCTGTTGTCTAAACAACCATTTTTTGTCCAAGCAATGAAAAAAGAAGAATGGCAATTAAGTTCATGTGATGTGACACAGTGAGGACGTAACGTAATGTTTTAAAGTTTAAATCAAGGTACGTTAAATTCCCTCTCTTCGCTCTTATTCTTCCCTGATCAAACCAAGCACTCTATTATTTTGAATAAATAAACATTTTTTATTGTGTTTGAACATTGTTGAAAACATTTGGGATTGTGTGAGTATACAACAGAATCTTCCATTTCCTGAAATATTAACTGATGGGACACAAAGTACTAGAATGTGAGAATTGACAAAGCTAACTGACTGAACTGTGAGCTTTGTTGAAATTAAATTGAGCAATTTTTACAACCCCATAATCATCTAACATATAAATTGAGAGAGATAAACATGTTCCTGTTGATTATGCAGGGTAAGAACTATAATCTGTAAAAGAAAAATCACAGTACTGAACACGTCAGACAAGAGGGAACACCCTTACTAGCATTTAACTCCCCATTGGTGATCTTAAAGCATGATATTTGCTGCCATTTCTCTTAAAAAACCATCTGCAATGTTCTGGTCCTCTTTCTAATTTAGGGAATATTTGAGATCTGCTTTAGGCTGTGCTCAATTTAAATGTCATTACAAGTCAGATGATTTTTTTTTTTTTTTTCACTGTTTGCTGCAACATCATAGTAAGAAGATTATCTCAAATCACAAGTGGAAAACTGCAGCATATGCTAGCAAACCTGGAAGGTTGAGTTTATTATTCGCAAAAGGTAGTATTGGCATTGTTATGTGCTTTAGAAACATTATTTTTGCCCTACACATAGGCATATAAAGTAAGTTGTCTTTCCTTAACAGACAGTAAGGAAATAAATATGTGCAGTGGTTCCACTCTCTGTGCATCTAAATCTAAGTACTGAATGCAGTATATAGGAGACGTACTTAGGGATCATGTTGGGTCGCATTTGTAAATGTAAGGGCATGACAGAAGTGGTAAACAATAATAGTTTGAATCACTGTTATTGATTTACATAAGTGCCAAAAAATGACGAGACACATTTTCAAGATTTTAGAGCGAAGCGCAGTTTTTTTGTGCTGTGATATCCCAACATGTCTGTAACAATTTCATTTTGGCTTTTAGTCATGTGTTCTGCTGAACTAAGTTAGCTATGTGCTTTTGCACCTAACAGATCCTATTCTCAGGTACAGTATAATCAAATTGTGCCTCTGTGTTGCCTGAGAAGCAAAGAAGACCAAGTATTATCTCATTTGGTCAGCACAGCCATTTATACAGCTGACTTTGAAATTGAAATGACTGACTGATCCTTTCATGGAAAATGACATTGGCTGAAATAGAGAAGCCGTCCACTATGTGTCAGGGTCCGTTAGTGTCAAGTGTCTGTCTGTTAGGGTCATTCGGTGTTTCCTGTTTTACTTTGAAGTTCGGTGTCTTATTCCCCATGTCAAGTGTTGTCCCTCATGTGTGTCTGATTATTCCCTCTCCTTAATGTGTCTCACCTGTGTCCAATTGTCTACCTCTCCCTCATGTATTTAACCCCCGTGTTCCTTTCCTCCTGTGCCTCATTGTCTTGTATTCCTAGCGAGCAGTCCAGCGTCTATTCTGTGTAAGTCTCCTTGTGTCCGATCTGTGTTCCGTGTTCCGATTACCGAGTTTGCATTATCCTTATCCGTACCTTCGCATAATTAAAATTCCTGGTTTGACCTTTATTATTAAAACGACTACTGATTCAGAAAGCTCCCTGTGTGTCTCTGCATTATTGGATCCCCCAGACCTGGTACCTGATACTATGTAAATCAACTAAACTACTAAACTGTACCACATGGTGTCATATGTTTGTCTGAATGGTTTTCCTTCTGTTGCTGTCCTGTGTACTTTGGTGCACAGTCATATTTTTGTTAAACTGTCCAGAATAAACTTGTGGTGAAATAACTTGTTCAATGTAAGTGCTTTGTAAGTAAGTATTTACATATTTTACAACTTTACACCACTATATTACATCACAGAGCCAAATTTTGCAAACGTATTCTCCATTATATTTGTCTAAGTGCATTATTACAAGTTACTGATCATATAATTTCATCCACATCCTCTTCAGTGAAAAACATGTATGTTTCGATGTTACATTTTTGTGACAGGATGAAGTACGAGGCGTGCCTTCAGATGATGAAAAATTTTTGCTGTTTATTAACTGAAAAAAAAAGCTCATGAAAAAGTGATAAGTTAGGCCGTTAAATATGATTGCTAACATAGTTTTAAAAGCTCAACCTCAAGCGTCTACAGCAATATAATGCATCAGTAATAATAATCAAATTGCATCAAATAAAATTGGAAAACGCAGACAGAACATTTTGCTGCACAATGACTGCTACCTCTGTACATTCTGTAAATTGCAGTGTTTTTAATTAAGTAAAGTATCTGAATACTCCTCCCAACACAGCCATTTCTCAGCCTTATTTAAAACTAATTCTTTCTCTTCCTTAGCAGCGTCTCTCTGCTGTCTCAAAATCATTTTTACCTCTAAGCCCTTTGTTCTCCCTGAACTCTCTTCTATGACAGGGTAACACGGTTCTTGGATAAGATCCTTGTTGGTCCAAAATAAGCTTAAAAAACAGCTTTGTTTTAAGCTTGGCAACACTTCATTTTAGAGTGTAGAATCCAATTGGCTTTGATATGGTTCTCTTTCCCCAAGGGCCTGAAGACTTAAACCAAACCTCACGACTCCATCCCTTCATCCTCCAAGTAAATCATGAAAAGAACTGCAAATAGAGAAATTAGATGTTTCACACTAGATGTGATATAAAATTCTCTAGACCAATGTTTTCCTGTATTTTTGCAAAACTATAAAGTTGTTTTTGATGGAAAGACAAAACAGTATTATGATGTGTGAGGCAGGAGGAAATGCTATTACGGTGTATTATTGTCCTGACAGTGCATCGACAGTGTAAACTGTAATGGTTGCACATATGTCTTACTCTGTTTGCTTTCTGTTGTTTGTCCGTTTCAGTTCAGCAGAGGAGAAATTTCGCTGGAACAACCAAGGTAATATCATTTTTAAATCCTCTAACTTTTGTCTGGTACCCTATTGTATGCATTCTGACACAGCACATTTCTGAATGCACTTATTACATTGGTGGCCATTGTAAAAATCCACCATCATTACAACAATACAGTACACTGATGCAGTCCTGTAAAATATGCTACAGCAAACTCACTCTTTGCATTGAAACACCGTACAAATGGGGCTCTTCTAACAAATAAACCTCCCGTCTTTCAATTTTCCTGACCATGAGTGAAGGGGAAACACATTTAAAAGTAATTCTCAGCATTTAGTTTAACTTCCTTGGGGAGGTAGCCTCTATAAAGGAGGAAACAAGAATCAATTAGTGTGAGCCCTTTTGATGATTTGAAAGTCAAATGAAGATACCTTTCTGGACTCCACACCTTCTTTGACAGCATTATAGTTGCAAAACGCCACCCATGCATGGCTCTCAGGTCTCTCACTCTTCCTCTTTGTCAATCATGTTGAGATGTATAGGGTGTCAGAGGGTAGATTGATTATGTGAAAGCAGGGTTGGTGACCCCTGCCAAGAAAGAGATAGGCCAAGGTTTTTGTTCACTGAAGGCTTTCAGTGGGTGCTGTGGTCTTCATGCATCTGTCACACTGCAGCCTGACCACTCGCCTCCCTGAAGACTAAAAATTATAACCAAAAGTATTGCCACAAAGGAAAAGTCTCACTCACACCATTCAGATCTTTTTATCTTCCAATCACTCACACATCATTAAAAACCCCAGGATAAAGCAGCTTTAAAAGGAGTTTTGGCCTGTGCCTCTGAGGGTGAGAGTAAATCCAACAAAAGGCTGTAGAAATTTTTCATCAACGGCATCAACATCATCAGTCTGCAATTGCGTCAGTCGAAGCCAATAAACTCAGCCTCCTAGATCCACTCACAAAAGCCTCAGCTATTACTTCTCTCCTCGATAGGAGGTTAATGTTGCTCCTAAGAATCATTTGTAAGGTTTTATCCCCCTTGGCAGCCCTCTCCAACTTGAAAACACTAGGCATTTTATCAGCCTCCTTCTTACAGACGCACAGGATGGTGCTTTGTGGACTTCGCTCACACAAGATTTTTTGCTGGATTATCGCTTAGATTTTTACCCTTGACCTTAGGTTTACCCTGACATATTACTCTAAAGGCTATCTGAGTTTAGATGGGTAAAATGTTGAAGGATAAGCAACAGTGGACCCTAAAACATAGTGGCCATGTGGCCATGGCTGGATTGCTAACCAGGCAATGCAGGTCTGGAGTCTGGAGAGACATGTCTCATTTGATTTGTAGAAAACTGATGGAATGCAGTATAATTTGAGAATGGTTTTACAGTATGAACTCCAATCCAGCTCTGTCTAAATTACTGTTTAAAACTTTCCCTTTCTGAACACACCATGGTGTCAGCTATTGTTTTGTAAACCATTTTGAAGGCTCATATTTTACACTATGGTCATATTTGGACCATACTAGTGTTACCCATTGGTTTGTAGCTGCCGTGATAGAATCAGTGGGGGCCCAAAGCCCAAATGAGTGTGACTTTGTTTCAACGCACGTTTTTCTATCTTCTTTGTAGATGGACAGAAGGACATAGAGGAGGAGCTGACAACAGGCCTGGAGCTGGTGGACTCCTGCATCAGATCGCTTCAGGAATCTGGCATCTTAGACTCGCAGGACACTTCTACAGGAGACAGTAAGACCAACATCAGGATAATGAGCATTTTTGTAAAGGAGAAGGAAAAATAATTATTTTTCCCGGTGGTTCTGTTTTGTGAGAGAGCAGAGAAGAATATCTTCAAAATGAACAGGTGAAAGGCGATCAAAGACCAGCAGGGATTTATAATCAGCAGAGCAGGCGTCTCCAGGTTTGGGCTGATTAATCTGTGGAATGCGTGTGAATTTACCAAGAAATTGTTCTTTGTAAAGCAAGCTGACAATATTGCATTAAGAAGAGTATGTTAAATCCTTTGAATAGATAATAAAAAGAAGACAATATGATATTTGTTTTTTTTTATAATTTAGTCAAGCTGGGAGATCAGTGTGTTCACTCAAGTGCTTGGTCTGATTGGTCTTCAAGGATGAACAAAATGTTGTCTTTCATTAGATTTTATTATAATTTTAGAAACACTACTTAACAAAATAAAATACTTAAAGGTTTAAGTGAAATGTTAAAAAAAAAAAAAAAGAAAAGAAAAAAGTGTTGATACACTATCTACAGTATGCCATTGTCGCTAAGTGTCCAGAATTATTACGCGCTTCATTGGACTTTCTACTGATGACATTTCATGTTCTGTATAATAATATTCACAGGCTTAATTGTAGAGCGCTATGTGTAAATCATCCCTACTCATACAGTTTCAAATTCATTCATATTTGTTTATATAAATGTGTTGATTAGTTCACTTTTAAAAAAGCCTAGAGTCAAATAGTTACTAGATTAAGGGCGAGCAATAAATTTCCCAGGTGCTGTATTTGTGATTTAATTCCTGAGTGCAGAGCAGCTGTTTATAAGAGCTCTCAGTGAGATCATGAACAACTCCCTGTTCAATTCTACTCTACTACACTTTCATCTCTTTTCATTTGGTCTCAGCGATGATATCCATGTCTCTTGTATAGTCGACCCCGTGGGAGAGAGGTAGCTGTCAGGAGACATGGAGAGTCGTGCCAGTAGTTTGATATGCTAATCCATCCTTGCTGAGGTGTCAGCTGGCCTGCTGTTCACGGTGCACAAAGGGGTGGCACACACACACACACAAAAACACACACATGCAAGTATGATTAAACACGTAAATCCAGAAATCTGTGCACATAGACTGACATCTACAAATCACCACACAGTAAGGACAAACACATGCACAGGCCCGCACTAACATACTATATACCCCACTCGCCCTATGTGGGCAGTCTTGTGTCTCCTTCTAGCTTGGGTCCTCTGTCAGAGGCCTGGCAGCCTGAGTGTCCTGCACAATTACTTAACTGTTCCTAGGAAGCTCTTCTGGACAGAGATCTCAGGTTTTTCTTGCAACAGAAATACTCATTTCATTTGATGGTTTTGATGTTTGAATAACAGTTATGTAACTGACCACCTGACTCTTCCTAAAGAAAAAGAAAGAGAAAATAACAAATTTGCCAGTAAGAGATGGACAGTCAAAGATGCAAGCAAGAGTGATGGAAATTAGAAAACGAGAGAGCAAAACAACCAGAATAAACAAGCTTTACATGACTTTGAGCTGGATCCAAACATTGATACAACTACAGTTTAGAAAATTTAACTTGGTGCAGCATATTGTAAGAGGAGAGATAATTAGTCCGATTAACTAGCTTACCACCTTTTTCTGTAAGAAAGTGTCCCTTCCAAGAACACGTGATTAACAAACTGGTGTTCCAGGCCATGTTTACAAAAAGTAATCTCACTACCAACACGGTTTTTCCATACTTCCTGTAGTGTTCTCATTTCTAATGGAACAAGGTAGTTAGCGCTCACATTCTGCAAGACACTTTTGTTTCTCTTATAACATGAAAAATAACGCATTTTATTATTAAATGAATTCTTTTCAAAATTGGTTATGTATGCACAACGCAAAAGTCTAATTTGTGATTGTTTGGGATTTGTGATCCCCACACTCCATTAATCCGGGCTTTTAGGTCTCCGCCATATTACAGTACATTAGACCCAGCACCGTAACCATAAAATGCATCTTTTAAATGCATGTTTTTATAAGATTTTCATTAAAAGAATAACTCCAAAAAAACAGTTTTGGACCAACTCACTGAGCTGATGTTTGATTAATAGGCTCGTTATCAAGAGACTGCTGATTAAATCCACTGAATGTTGTCATTTCAGCCAGGAAGATTGACAGCCTCTGTCTGGGAATGGGAAGTATGCTTTTGCCCAAATATGTATGAAATCAATGACCCATTGTTTTAGATATTACCTAGAATTTTCTCCCAGCAAGTGGTCACTGTGGTTAGAAAATCTGCAAAACTCACGCACACACTGACGCAAAAAAAAGCAGAATCCATCCTTTAACTTGGGGTGCTGAGTAGGTTTGTGCGACACAGCAGCAGAGACAGCAACTGGCTTCACGCTTCATGCCTGTGACGCTCGTCAGTGTGCACGCACAGCCATTTGGGGACTGTGCATGAAGATTTATGTGCATGTTGTGTGTGCTTGTGCAATGGAGTGCATATATTCCTCCAACTGGTATCCTAAAAGAGAGAACTCATGAAATATTAAAATGTGTCAATAGAGAACACCAGTAATGATTCAGAAGAAAAGCCACTCAACTTTGTGTGTGTATGTTAGTATGCGTGACAGAAAAGAGATTAGTGTCTCAGAGCAGGTCTATCATGACCAGACTGTCTTGTACATGCAGTGTGCATGCAGGTTTATGCAGATGTGCAGATGTGCTGTGTGGTCACGCACGCAATCATGAAGCAGGAGTGAGGAGAATACATGTGTGCGTGTTCAGTCATCTCTAAAAAAATGTTAAAATGCACAGGTGAAGGTCTTCTTATGGCACCCCATTACTTTCCTTGTAATACTTTTAATACACCCCGACCTCTTCATGCACACATACACTCAACTGTCTCACCTCAGATGGATTCAGTGGAGCTTTCAGTGTTTTCCATCTGACTGATCATGTATTTATGAGGCCCTTCGCTTCCCTAAAGGCTTCACTACCCATATGAAACACACCTAAAGTAGCGAACAAAAACTGTGGAAAACCTCCCCCGGCTTTGTATACGCACATGTGGGCTCATGTGTTCGAGAGTGTGTGAATCCATCTGGCCGGGAGTGCAGATTCTTCTATTGCACTGATGTGTGTGTGTGTTTACTTGACCAGGATGAGCCTATTTTGGACGCAGAGGCCTTGACCCAGTAAACCCACCCAGCACCCACAGCTTAATATCACATTTTAAATAATTCACAATCACCAGCTACGCTGCCAGCAGGAGAAATTTGCAGTACTTTTAAGTGACTTTTCACTTTGGCCCAGCTTTACTTTTAACACACTTTATCCGGAATGACTTTGCTTGCCGTTAGCTGCTTACTTTGTCTGTCTCGTGAAGCTGAAGTTGGCTGCCGGCACAGTTTTTGGTTCACTCATGTCAAATAATCTCAAACAAGCTGTATTTCTTCTTGACTCGTGCTGTTCTTGGTTTGATTCTTAAACTGATGGCCAAATAAAGTGACATCAGTAGAGATTAAAGCTGCAGCCAGTTTTGATGGAGGCCAGCTCACAGCTCTTTTGAGAGCAAAAATACTGAACATTTGGACCTCAGAGCTGATATAAGGCATTTTCCAGTGCCTTGAGTTGAGCCAGAGGAGCAAACAGATACAGCAGTTTTAAAAGTGTCCTGGGCACACTGTGTAAGCATGCACTGCAGCAAAATGCTAAAATCAAGTTTTTGACCATAATAAGATGTCCATTTGGTGCACTACATCACATATCTTGACTGAAATAACGTCATCAAATATCATCAGCAAAATCATGGCTAGGGATTTCTGGTTTCATTGCAATCCAGAAATGGAAGACTTCCGACAGCCTGAGTGTTGGAGGTAGAAAATCCAAGGAACCAATCCCACCAACTTGCAGGGGTGGGGCCTAACTTTGTAGAAATGAAGCTTATCATTCTGATGCATTAGCTTTTAGGCGACCTTGAACAAGTAGTTTCTTTTTCTTCTTCCTTTGAATCTGTGACTAGTTCAAACATGTAGGCTACATTACTACAATGTTAGAGTTAGCAGCGTATAGTATACTAGCTTAAAAGCCGGAAGATGACAATGCAGTTAAACTCCAGCTTACTCTGGCTGCAGGCAAGGGGCCAGCAGCTGAGGGTTTAAAGAATCACATTAATAGATCCCACAACAACAGCAACAAAGAAAATTAGTTTTCAAGGGTTTAATCAATGGCTGGAACAGGACTTCAACAATTTGAGTAAAAAATGAGCTTGATTTCTGTAATTACAATTGTTGATGAGGCACATCATTGCTATCATCCTGAATTAATCAAAACTACAGATAGATGAATTTTATGCCCATACACAAGAGCTCCTGTCCTCCTCTTTAAATAACTTTTACTTCAGTTTTTTCAGTACTTCACTCCAAACTTTGTTATCAAACCAGGCGAATTTTCTGTTAACAATATACACCGTGTTCTATAACTGCTGCTGTTGGTATGTTTCGTACTTGCATGCTTGGGTACGTGTCCGCTTTGTGAATGGTTGTCTGTGCATGTTTGCATGCTACCACTTACATGATTCATGTGCATATCACAAGACTGCAAATGCCCCAGTAACATGAATGAGACTGTGTGTAAAATTAGCAATGAGGCATTTTATCACATTATGCTTTGGCAGTATGTATGCGTGTCATCAGAGCCAGCCTTCACCCTAATTTTTCAAAGCGTCGTCCATAAATGATTTTGTTACCACAACGAGATATGTCAGAAGTCACAGAGGTTTGGGACAGAGAGGAAATGGATGACATGCACATGACTCTAAGACATCTGATCAGAAAAGAGCTAATTTGATCATTAACTGGAAAGTTATCACTGACTAATTGACTGCTGTGATGGCTGACCAGCTGCTGGCTCACTGTAAGGGTGGCCAGCTGGATACTGGCCGATTGATCTTAAGGAGATTTCGGATGAAAGCCTGAATGTTGCAGTGGAAGATCAAAATATGCGGTCAATAAAACAGCGCTGATGCAGTGTATGAGTGATTCTCACATTTGAATTTTTACTGCAGTTGACTGATGACATTACAAAGTGTAATGAGCCGGGACTAAACTCAGTCACTGATAATGTTTTGCAAGAGAAAACATTATCATATAAAATGTTTGGTTGTATGGAGGCTAGATCTTTATTTTTACCTTACCCAAAATGAGATGAGCACCTTTTTGCAATAGCACAATTTAATTTTACTGGATGTGTAATATTGGTATAAATATTTTTCTCTTCCAGTCACCTTGTCATGTGATCAGACATTATCATTTAAGAGCAGATTTTCTTGTTTACATAATATTACTCTAAAATGTCGGCATTATGCACTTTAATTTCACAAATTCAGTGTTACAGGTAACATTCAATGCAGTATATATTTGGTCAATGACAATAAACTAAATACATTGAGTGTTATTTCTTAAAGCGATCAAAGAATTAGTAGTTTTACTTAAGACCTATTCTGTCAGTTTATTTTTTTTATTTTTTTATTGCAGAGAAAGTAAAACGGGCTGGACAAAAGTGCTGCACCCAATGATACTCAAAACTTCAAATGAATGAGTTTGCACAGATGAA